>WBZZ01005603.1:150000-290000 GCA_019918135.1 Paulinella micropora
TCATTTTCTTACTCACTCACTTACTTGCTTACTTGCTTACTTACTTACTTACTTACTTACTTGCTTACTTACTTACTTACTGGGCAAGCTGGAACGAAAGCGTCTCTCATTGCTGCAGGTCAATACGTACATACATGCATACGTACATACATACATACATACTTACATACACCGAATAGCCGAATAAAATGCTCATATATACATACATACATACATACATACATACATACTACATAGGAATGTCTAGCCAAGTATCAGTTGCGATTCGAGACCTTAGTCATTGAGTTGCAGGACAGGTTCATTCTCTCTCTCTCTCTCTCTCTCTCTCTCTCTCTCTGTTCTCTCTCTCTCTCTCTCTCTCTCTCTCTCTCTCTCTCTCTCTCTGTCTCTCATCCTGCCTTGATCTGTGTGTCGTGCATCAGTACAGGGACGATAAAGGCAGCAGAGGGACATCAAGGCAGCACAGGGACATCAAGGCAGTAGTGAGGCAGTAGAGCGAAGATTAGGGCAGTAGTCAGGTAGTAGAGGGAAGATAAAGGCAGAAGTGAGACCTTGGTCCTAGAGTTGCAGGACAGGTGTTCATCTCTCTTCTCCTGCCTTCGGGGCCTCGCTACTGTCACTCTACTGCCTCACTGCTGCCTTTGTCTTCCCTTTACTGTCTCACTATTTCCTTTATGCACCCTTTACTGCCTCACTACTGCCTTATGTCCCTCCATTGCTACTACTGCCTTTATGTCTATTTGTTGCCTTACTACTGCCTTTATGTCCCCTTCCTTAATCTCTCAGCTCCAAGCTGCTAAAGACGGTGATGGGCAACCTCAACCCGGCCAAGGCGTACTGCGACAACGTGGACAATTGGGTCAGGCTGTTCGGTTTGCCTCCCCCTGTCCCGCCCCAGGAATATGAGCTGCCGTACTCCATTGAGGACATCGAGGCAGAACACTACACCGCGGACAACAATAATGATGTGCACAACGACAATGCTGCACATCCGGCAGGATCATCATTGCACAATCCACCTGTACCACAGCAGTCGGGTGGTATTGTGCAGACTCATCAGGCTGGGCCGACCGGTCAAGCAACAGCACACAGCAGTAATAGCAACAGCAACAGCGCGTTGGCAGTAGTCTCTGCTGAGAGCGCCAACAGCCACAGTCTCAACTCCACGCCTGGCCAATCTTTCTCCACGTTATCAGCTTCTGAGGGTAACAGCGAGTGCGAGGAGCGCAGGCCATTGCGTATTACCTATAACCAGGGTAGTGTGGTAGACCACGCACACACTACCTCGTCTAAAGAAAACGCGGTCTGGTCCTCTCAGAACAACCAGACAGTTGCCAAGGCGGGTAGCAGCAGCGAGCAGCAGCAGGACAAGGGCGGCGCGGGGGGGCAGCCTAACAGGGCGCCTGCAGCCGAGTTCGAGGAGGACCTGATCTGCCATGCCGAGGCTTTGTTCGACTTCTCCCTGCCTGCAGACCCTGAGAATGAAGTGGTTTACATCTCGTTCAAGGTCGGGCAGCGGATCGATGTGTTCGAGATGGAAGACGAGTGGTGGTACGGGCGCTGCAATGGACAGGTTGGGTATTTTCCCTACACGTATGTAAAGAAATTAGAGGAGGTAGGGGGCAGGTCCGCCGAAGGCTCGCCAGGAGCCGTCACTACGTAGCTAAACAGCTGTTAAGCTGTTGTGACGTAGCTACAGCAGATATGACGTAGCTATTCTTGGCGAAGACATTTGCAAAAGTGTCCAACTTTGAGCTCGTTGTTCTCAATCAATATTTGAGCTACGAAAATGCTGCGCATGTTCTTTGGAAGCTCTTAAGCTGAACTTTCAAACGGTGGCTTTAGCATGGCACAGTATTACTAAACGTCATTTTTCTCGAGATACGACAATGCAGCGCACATTGTTAGAAAGCTCTTGTCCTGAGCTTTCAAACGATGGCATTAGTATTTGCATATCGCCATGATTGAAGGAGAACGATGATATCAATGTTGGATAGTTTGCCACGTGCATGTCCGCAGTAATAGCATGGTCATAGTGTCACGCTGGATGGAGAACAATCAGATCAGAGTTAAAGGATTTGCGTTTTGCAAGAAGCCAGCAGTGTAGCAGAGATATGAAACCAACAGGCCCTGCTTGTTGCTTGTACCTCTCGTCGCACATTCTTCGACACACTTCATGCTGATTTTGTCCTGCTTGAAATCATGCCTTTCCATATTCCGAGCAAGCAACACAACAACAGCAGCGATAGGAACAACAACATCAACGAACAAACTTCACGCGTCGGCTCGCTCGGAAATGCGTGGACTTCTCTCTTTCTCTCTCTCTCTCTCTCTCTCTCTCTCTCTCTCTCTCTGACTCTCTCTCTCGCTCTCTCGCTCTCTCGCTCTCTCTCTCTCTCGCTCTCTCTCTCTCTCTCTCTCTCTCTCTCTCTCTCTCTCGCTCGCTCGCTCGCTCTCTCTCGCTCGCTCGCTCGCTCTCTCTCGCTCTCTCTCTCTCTCCCTCTCTCTCTCTCTCCCTCCCTCTCTCTCTCTCCCTCTCTCTCTCTCTCTCCCTCTCTCTCTCTCTCTCGCTCTATCTATCTAGCTATTTCTCTCTCTCTCTCTCTCTCTCTCTCTCGGGAGGAAACGAAGTGTGATTTTCAATGTGGTCGCGAACCGAAAAACAGGGCACACGTTTTAACGGTTAATACTCTAACGTCTACCAAACATCTTCTTACTCTGACTTCCATATCGTTCCATATTCACTTTTCATGTTTTAATACAATCAATAGTCCTGCCTGTAGGTTT
This sequence comes from Paulinella micropora, assembly GCA_019918135.1. Classification (NCBI taxonomy): domain Eukaryota; phylum Cercozoa; class Imbricatea; order Euglyphida; family Paulinellidae; genus Paulinella; species Paulinella micropora. The sequence goes on from WBZZ01005603.1 coordinate 152,788, forward strand.
ATCAACTATATCTCAATTTGATTCTCTCTCTCTCTCTCATCATAAAATGTGTTCATACTCAATACGTACATACACACAAATTTATTTAATATGCTAATATTATACTACACTTATGCTGTTTGCGTACATACTGGTTCATGTAACATTCACTTGGATGTGTTCATGAGTGAGGAGGCGCCTCATGTACGAATCATTTACAATGATTCTTGCGACTCATGATATCATACCAACTAGTATCCACAACGTCAAAGTTTCATGTTACACTCTAAGTTCTGAGGGCGGCTTTGTTACTGATCAGTATTCATAACATTTTAATCTTAATAGTTTAAGCAACTTGATTCTGTCAAGTTGTTTTACGTACTTACCGGGTTTATATACAGTAGTTTTCATAATCGTTGAACAGCACTAATATGTCGGTCAATGAGCTTACCATAACTTTAAGTTACAATATTCAAGTATTCAATTTCAGAGCGCGGCCTTAGATTCCCGACTCAATCCGGGGACCTGATGAGTGGTCGGCCGGGTGTGCAGGGATGGGCAGTAGTAATACTGAATTATTGTAATACCAGTACTTGCTAATTGGAAAAACCTTCGTAACTTCTTGAAGATAAACCGGCGGCACTCGGGGCGTCCCCCTCCTACCGGCTTGCGACTTCCACGAAACAGAAATTTAACAATACTGAAACAATTCCCGCCATTCCAACTCCCGACATCACACAAAAGATGTATCTCTAGAAAGTTGACACATGAAACTGCATGATATGGGTAATAAGGGTAATGGTAAAGCTTGTGCCTGGTGACCAGTACCAGAAAAGCTACTCTAATTGACTGTATTAATTCACTAATAATACTACTAACAGTGACGATTACTGCTAACGTATAAAAATAGCAATACGGACATAACTGAGGAGGAAGTGTCTAATTAATTGTCCAATGCTCCCCCTTAATTGGACTCCCTTACGAGTTCAGTTAGTGTCCAAAACACGACGTGCAACTAACAACTAGATTAAGCAAAGCGCAAAGTGAGCTACCCTACGTCTCCTGTGGAGTTCGGCTATATAGCTACACTATAATAACTAAAGCGCGATATGCACAACAGTGCATAAGATAGGACTAAATGAAAGCAGAGGTGCTAGCCTACGTCTCCACCACATGTGGAGTTCGGCAATCTAGTCACCTAATTTCTAACATCTATCCCCTTGCTATCGGGAACCTACCAAGAGTCCTATCCGAAAGTCACCGTTGTAGATTCTGAAAGTCCCAACGTGGAAGACTGTCCCCAACGTGCGCGATCCCCTCCGCCGCCGCAACTAGTCACAAGCGACGGGACGCACCAGCCGAAGGTAAGGTTCACCGCGCGCCGGCTTAGTGTTGATATCCGCGATGTTGTCGGCCGACGCCACCTTCTCGTTGGCCACCAGCCCCGCGTCCACGTTCTGGTTGACGATGGCGCAGCGCAGGTCCACGTGCCCGAGCTTCCTAGAAAATACATTAGTATCGGCGAGATCCAGCCGTACAGGATGGGAGGCTGCCCCCACCCGTACGGCCCCAGCTCGTCAGCGACCCGGCCGTCCGCGATCCCCTGCACAAAATTTAAGATTTTGTCTTGCCCGTGATATGCTTCCACCATCGCGTACACCTCAGCCTCGCATGAGGAGGCTTCTGGGGCTGCAGGCACCAGACGCGCGCCAGCCGCCGTCTCTTCTTGATCCCCGCTCCCGGGCACAGCCGCCACCAGCTCGTCGCTGACCATCCGCGCCTTCTCCTCCATTCGTGCGCTCAGGGTCACATAATCCTTGGGCAGTGCCACGGACACGTTCCGCTTAAGGCAGAACGGCAGCACAGAGCCACCAAGAAAGAAATGAAAGCCCGCTAGGCGAGCACGGCGATCTTCGGCTGTACCCTTCCAACTTGAGTCTGCCCATGACATCAAGCGGGTACCGTTAACCTTGGTGAAACGAATACCTTTAGATCGGGTACCATTGAGGTACCGCACGACCTGTTCGGCCTGCTGATGATTAAATAAATCAGGCTTGGAGGCATGGGTTGCTACTTCCCCTAGTGGGCCCAAAACCTCGTGCCGAGTGATGCGTGTCCACAACAGGACATCTACGATATGCTGCGGAGAGAACTGCTCTAATACCAATTGCTTACCGGCCCGCACCCCGGCATCAGCCACGGCGAGTCGGCCGTAGCTAGACCGGTGCACTGAAGCTTCTCAACGGCCTCTTTGATAAAATCTTCCTGTGAGATCTTGATCGTCCGGCCTAACCGACAGTCATCCTTGTCTTCTATGTTCAGGCCTACCACCCCGGTCGGAGCCTCTTGCATAAAGACCCTAAAGGCCTTCTTACCCACGGCTATGAACTCGGTTTCTACCTCGTTGCTACTAAACGCTGCCATCATGTCGTCCACATACACGAAGACCAAGTCTGGTTTGTCCTTTCCGGGTAGCCATCGCCAAAAGAAGCAAGGAAAAGCAAGATGAGCCTTACAGCCCAAACCTTCTAAGAAGGGACTAGCTTGTACCGCCACCATTTGAGGCCCGCATCCGGTCTACCGTAGAGGGCTTTGAGCATTTCCCACACATACCCCGGCTCTTCTAAACCAAAAGGTGGTACGATGTAAGTGGGGCGATAACCCTGCTCAGTGGCAGACGCTTCAGTGTACGCGGTGCCAACGTCCCACTTTGACAGAACTAAGCCAAAGAACACCGTCAGAGCGAAAAGCATCAAGATGGTAAGGGCACACGGAGTTGGGAAGTCACGTTTCCCAAAGTGCCATCCTTGGATCATGGAAAACCCCTTGGCCGTCCACCGGCTTTTGAACTTCAGGATCTCCCCCCAGCCTCCTTGGCAGCATCTACGAACCGGCCTTCACAGATGTCTTTCTTGTCGACTAAGTCGGCCCGGACTCTCCGGAAGCAACCTTTCTCCCAGAGTGTAGACATCTCCTCGGCTCTGGCGTCATCCCAGTACCCTAGTTCGTCGGCTTGCTTCTCACTCACCTGTCTAGTGAACGTGGCGGCATTGGCGGCCTCCGGACCGGCGGCAACGTACTTGACGATCTCCGTGTCCAACATACGGTCTGGGGCGTCGTCATCCTCAAACTTTACCCAGTGGGCCGGTCCGTTCTTCTTCTGCTTCTTAACACATATGGGTTCGCTCACGTCTTGCACCTGGCCCCGTCGGACCTTATCCCGGAAACCCACCCCATATGTCTTCTTGGCCCAAGCCCAGCCCCACTGAGTGGCTGGGGTCTCAACCCACCTTCCCTTCAGCTCCCCTATTGTTCCCGGTTCCTCGGGGGCTGAATCGGGGGCCTCTTCCTCGGTTTTCGCGGCTTCCTGTTCAGAGGTCACTTCCTCCACTTCGCCGTCGGAATCGGAGCTATCAAGCTCCCCCTGATCCGGGGCCTTCTTACCGTCACCGGACTCGTTCACCCCCACCCGGGGTTTCGGGACAAACAGCTGTTCCAGGTCGGCGTTTTCCACCAATGGGTCCCCTTGAAAGGTTCTAAGCTCAGGACCTTCTTCTCCCATAGGGTTTGTAGCAAAGGCCAGGCGGGCTGGTTGTCGTCAAATTTCTTGACGTTTCGCCATGGGAACACCCTTCCTTCGCACAAGATCAAGTGCGCAACCAGGGGGCCATATGGGTCCGGCTCTCGTCATGCCCTAACCTGCCCTCGATGACCATATGGCACAGGCACCCAAAGGGGTGAAGGTAAGTTATGATAAAGATAAAGCCCACGCAACGCAGCGGGTTTTTGCAACTCAGTCGGGAGCAGATACTGCCAATAAATTTCTTGTGGAATTAAGTGGCATCATGAAATACATACAAATTACACGCCTACAAGGCCCTCCATGGAACCTAGAAGAAAAAGAACCAACATCAGGCCTTGGACAGGATTTTGTAAACCTGGAACGCCCAGAGCTGATTCCTGTCGATAAAAGGGAGCACCTGAACTTTTCTGTCGCGGCCTGCAGGCAAGAAAAACTGATGAATCTCATTCACACCGGTCGGCAATGGGACCCTACAGGCACTGTCGTGTCTACAAATTCCGTCATGCTCAAAGCAATGCCAACGTTATACAAGGCGCAGCCTGCAGAAGAAGAAATCGACAACCTGTTTTGGGAGATACGGGTTCGAGACATCTTGCACAGAGAGACAAAGGGATTTGTGTCACCGGTGCTGCGCGCCTTTGTTTCCTACACTCAAGAAAACTACGACCAAAGAAAGGATCCCGTTTACTACATCTGCCTGCCCGTAGCAGGCCAGGATTTTTCTTTTTTCGATACGAACGTCTCGCAAGACGTCCGGCAGAAATTTATAGATGCCCTTGCGCTGGAGAGGAAGGTGTTGAGCGAAAAGCGCCTGCTCTACCTCGACACGCGCGGGCGTCATTATGTGTACAACAACGAGGTAAAAGAAATCCGTTGTGCAGACTGGGACCACACGCGCATGATTCACATCAAACCTGTGAGCGGTTCTGCCACCAGTTTTGACCAAAAGCATTCCTTTGGGAACAAGCTAAAAGAGTTGACAGGGAATTCCAAGACCAAGAATCCAAGCGTAAAAGAGGTAGTCCAGTTTACCAACGCAATCAGTTTTTATTGTGGCCTGTGGTTGGAGCAAGAAGGAGGAGAGGAGGAGGACGAAGGAGGAGAAGAGGCGGCGAGGAAAAAAGCGGAAGGGCGCTCCCTCTGGCTGGAAGTGGTCAAAGCGTTGAAACGAGAGGTTGTGAGCTCCTCGGACGACTGCATGGAGAAAAGGAAGCAGATATGCGCGATATGGTGCGCAGACCTTGTTGCGCAAGGAAGAGATAGTCCCTTTCTGGTCTGGTATCAGTACATGCAAGACGGCGGCGCAGAGTGGCCTGATACGGATTTGCAAAATGAGGCGGGGAAACGTTTATTTCCCAAACTCTTTGAATACGGTCTTCTCGTTGTCGCTTCGAAAGGCAGGTACAGACTCGCCACACAGCCCCGATCTGTGGATGGCAAGGATGTAACCAACAAACTCATGCGGCAGTCTATCTTAGCTACTCTCCCAAAGTCGCGAGTCGAAATGCATAACACTCTCTGTTACCTCGCCCAGGAGATGTGCGAGTTAGTGATCATGCACATGTGCAGGGCAAAGTAGCAAGAGAGAAGACACAGGGAGAAACAAGGGGAGAGGGGGGGGGGGGCGCGCGCGACCTCTCTCCCCACACCCCCCTTGCCCGCACACTACTGTGTACGGGGACCTCAATAAAAGCCTCCAGAGCACAATCAGCCAGAAATGAGCCCCGGGGACACGATGTGGAACGACGGGAAGCCTCACGCTTGCGTCTGGTGTGACCGGAGGTTTGCAAATTCCGGCAATCTCGCAGAGCACAAGCGCCGCGCACACACGGGCGAGAAGCCGTACGCCTGCGGCGATTGCGCCAGCAGCTTTGCAGCAGCTGGCGAGCTCACACACCACAGGCGCCGGGCACACACGGGCGAGAAGCCCTATGCTTGCGGCGTGTGCGACAAAAGGTTTGCACAGTCTAGCCAGCTCGCCCAGCACAAGCGCGTGCACACGGGCGAAAAGCCTTACGTTTGCGGGCAGTGCGGCAGCAGTTTTGCACAATCCAGCAACCTCGTCGTGCACAAACGTGCGCATACGGGCGAGAAGCCTTACGCGTGCGACCAATGCAGCAGCAGGTTTGCGGCCTCTAGCAATCTGACACAACACACGCGCCGTGCACACACGGGCAAAAGCCGCGCTCGTCGTCGCCGCGGAGAGCGCATGATTGAGAAGCCTTACGCCTGCGGAGAATGCATCCAAAGATTTGTGTCTGCTACCGGACTCGCCGTACACAAGCGCCGCGTACACGCGAGCGTGGAGTAAGAGAAATCTCTTGCTGTTAAAAAAAAAAGTAATTGATTTTGCTTTTTGCCCGTCGTCCCCCCTCCCCCCTCCCTCCCCCCCACTCCCTCTTCTCTTTTCCCTTTCTCCCTCCCCGTGTCTCTCTTTTTCCCCTATGCACTGAAGATGAAGATGCGTAGGGTTTAACCAGTTGTATTTTTAATTAAAATAAAAAGCAATGGATTCGGCTGCTTTGCAGCTGCAGGCGTTGTTGAACGTCCTCGAGAAATCGAAGTTAGTGTGCAGCCGTTGTGGAATAGAAACCAAAGGTGATCGGGAGTACACGCGATACAGCCCGTCTTCTCAACAAAGGCGCTGGGTTGTGGAATGGAAGGGAAATGTAGAAAGACAAAGTGGTCAAGCTGCCAGCCGTGTGACCGTCCGAGCACCCCAGCCGCTACGACGGGCCATGGCTCGCCCGGGGCCCGCTGTGCTGGTACCTCTTGAACGCGTAGCGGCCCGGAGCTGGGACAAGCTGCATACATTCGAGGGAGCCAACGTGACGTATGCCTTTGTGCAAAGCTCCGGCTTGCCCGAGCTGATAGCGGAGGCGGCGCTGCAGCAGTACTTGCACCTAACCACGGGCTGCACGCCTGCGGTGGGCTGCCTCTTGCGGGTGGAGCCCGCAAGAGGGAGGGCAGAAGAGTTCTGGTTGTGCAGCGAATGGGCCGGCACAGAGATAGGCCCATGCGCTGGGCAAGAGGAGGAGGAGCAGGCGGTGCGGGGGCCCGCACTGGCGGCCCTGGTGCAGCGCCTGGTCCTGGGCAGCTGCGACGATCTGCTGCTGTGGTCGAGGCTCCGGCCCGGCTTGCTGTGCTGGAGGGCGCGGCGGCAGCAGTACCTGCTGTTCGGCGCAGGGCTCGCTGCGCACACACAGGAGCTGGTGACATCGCGTGGGACGACGCGCGTGGAGCGGCTCTTGTGTCAGCGAGCGTGCATGGTATCGAACCTGCTGGTACTAGCCAAGCTATTTAGCGCGTTGCCCAGCGAGGCCCTGCGCCGGGCGGGGCTGGACGCCGTGGCCAGCTGTCTACACACAATTGAGCAGCCCCCCGTGCTGAGCCTAGCCCAAAGCTGGTGGGCAGAACTAGCGCTGGTTCCGGTGTTAGGCGCCACCAGCGCTAGCTTTGACGACTGCCGGAAAGAGTCGTCGTCGTCGTCGTCAGGCCCCCGGAGCACGCCGCCCCCGCTCCCCCCGTTACTGCTCGCCCCCGAGTTGACTCTCTTCCAGTGAAAGAACTTGCCCTTCTGGCTAAGATTTGAGATGGCGGAGGCCCGCGCCGCTTGTAGGTCGCCACTTCGCGGATGTCGTAGGGCACGCTGAGAAGCCACGGCCTGGCTCGCACAAATTCGCTATCTTGTTTCACAAACCGCAGGCGCAAAGTATCTAGATCAAAGTCGCCCAAGCAGCGCATTCTACCGCCCATCTCGGCCCTTCTTTGCCCACCCCGCTTGCGCGGGCTGGAAAGGCATAAAGGGGGAGGCGCGGGGGGGGGGGGGGGGGGTGAAAGGGCACTGCTCCCCCGGCGCGGGCTGGAGAGAAGCGCGCTGGGCTTAAAGGGGGGGCGCGGGGGGCATGCCCCCGGCACGTGAGTGTCTTGAGCGGGGGCGTCTTACCTGCTTTCTTATTCAGACTAAACTTCTTCTTCTTGGGCTGCTTGTTCTGCATCTCGTCTGTTTTGGCTGCCAGCCCGCTGGCGCGGGCTGAAGGGGGGGGTTTGGGGGGCCTCGCCCCCCGCGGGATGCAGGGGGGGGGGGGGGGGGCTCGGGGGGCCCTGCCTCCCGGACTCAGTCCAGAACGGCGCATAATCTAAAGGCGGCTCTGGAGGAGGCTGCGCGGGCCTGAACTTTTTCTCCCGGACCTTTTCTTCTCGTAGCCACCCCGCCGGCGTGGGCTGAAGGGGCGGTTCGGGGGGCCATGCCCCCCGAGGTCCCAGAGTGTGCGCCGCCTCATTGGAGAAGTCACTAGTCGGATGGCTTAGATGGAGCTTGTAGTGGAAACAGGACCCATAAAGCCCAAGGCAGGGCCATGCCTGTACCTGGTCACAAGGTGAATAGGTTAAATTTGTGGTTTTAGAAAGAGAGCAAAAATAAACAAACTATCTCTTTGGAGCCCGCAGGGGGGGGGGGGGGGGCGCCCCACCCCCCTTGCCCCCCCCCTCCCTCTCTTTCCCTTTCCAGAGCGAGGGGGGGAGGGGAAGACGGGGGGAAGGGAAAGATGTGAAAACAGAGGGAAAGAGAGGTTGGAGGGGGGGGCTCCCCCCTCCCCCTGTTTTTCCCCTCCCCCGTTTTTCCCTCCCCCGCTTTTCCCCTCCCCCCGCTTTTCCCCTTCCCTCGTTTTTCTTCTTCCCCAGTTCCCCCCTTCTCTCTCTCCCTCTCTCTATTCTTTCTTGCGTGGAATTCGTCGCCCAATGTGCGTAATTCCAGGGGACGTCCGGCTGATCAAAAAAGTTTTTCCGGGTAACCTTCCCCTCGGAAGAGGCCGGGGGCGGAGGGAGGGGGGAAGGGAAGGGGAAAACAGGAAGAGAGGCGGGGGGGGGGGGGGGGGGAGGGGAGGGGCTGGGAAAAATGGGAGAGGCGGGGGGGTGGGGAGTGTGAATTTCCTTCCTCCCCCCCCCCTCATCCCTGTTTAATTTTCCCGTCCCCCTTTCCCCCGCCCCACTTTCTTGTTTTCTTGCGTGAAATTTGTTGCAGGGTGTACGTGTATGCGTATTTCTTCGGGAAGAGCTGGAGCATAACGGGGGGGGGGAGGGGGGAGGGGGGGGCGGGACGGGAGAGGCAGGGGCGCACTTCGCTGGTGTACAAGAAAAAATTCAATAAACAATATCCCGGACAAAATTTTAATGTTGGCACTAAGAACTAAGAAAAGGAGAGGAAAGAAGCATGATTGGAGTGGGGCGCCAATAACTGCAACAATAGTTTTATTAATTAAAACTCAAAGAAATCTTATATTTGACACTGAAAACTAAGAGAGGGGCGGATTGGATTGGAATCTGAGAGAGGTGAACCCTTCCAGAGACCTGCAGGCAGCTGGAAGAAGGGAAGAAGGGCAGCACGCGGCACATCCCCTTCCCTTTCCCTCTCGTTACCCTCTCCTCTCGCTCTCTCTTTTTCTTACGTGGAATTTGTCGCCAAATGCGTATGTGTGCGTATTTCCCGGGGGAAAGGGACGTGTGCTAGATTTGCTCCCCCGTCAAAAAAAAAATTCGAGCACCCGCCCCCCGGGCGGGGGAACCTTCCCCTCGGAAGAGGCCGGGGGCGGAGGGAGGGGGGAAGGGGAGGGGAAAACAGGAAGAGAGGCGGGGGGAGAGGGGAGGGGCGGGGAGCCCCCCTAGCCCCCCCCTTTCAGCCCGCGCCGGGGGGGGGGGGGGGGGGGACATGCCCCCGCGCCCCTTCCTCCTCTCTCCCTCTCTCTCTTCTTTCTTTGCGAGGGAAATCGTAGAGAGGTGAAACCCCTCCAGAGACCGGCAGTGGGGGGGCTCCCCTCCCCCCTTTCCCCGCCCCTTCTCCTCCCCCCCTCTTGTGTGTGTGTGAGTCTCTCTCTCTCTTATTCGCGCTCAGGCTCAGAGAAGAGAATAGAAGCAAAAAAACAAAAAAAACTGCCATGGCAGCCAAGTCGGGCCCCTCGCCCCAATTTCGCATTTTATTGGCCAGCTGGGCAGCACGCGTGGAGTTGGAACGGACCCAGGTCGCGAGCCCCGCGCCACCCCCCCGCAGCAGCCCCCGCACGGCACAGAGAGCCCCCGCCGCCTCCTGGCCCCGCGGGGGCGGCCGTTCAGGGCTGGCCGCGTGAAAAGCCTGCGGCGCGCGACACGCCAGCCAAAGCAGCCCGAGACGACTTGGGTGAGTTGGGGCTGGGGAGGGAGGGGTTTCGTGGCCGCCGCGGCCGGCGAAACGAGCCTGCACTCTTTTGTGACCCGTTTCGATACACATAGTCGCGTCTATGGCTCACTAGTTTGCGCAAACAATACTCAAAAAATGACTACAATAGCTGCATGCAAGTTAGCCGGCAGGCAGCTAGAGAATCCCTCCTTCCCCCCCGGGAAGGGAGAGGCAGGGGCGCGCTCCGCCGGTGTATAAAAGAAATTTAAACAATATCCCTGACAAAATTTTAATGTTAGCTTTGAAAACTAGGAGAGGGACGAATTTGATTGTAATCCCGGAGAGGTGACTTGCTTTCTCGCGTAAAAATTTGTTGCAGAGTGTACGCGCATGCTTATCCCTCCGGGAAGAACTGGAGCACTACGGGGGGGGGGGGGGGGGTTGTGGTCTGGTACACAGAGACTTCATCAATCGATGAAGGAAAGTTCATCGTTACCCTGCCACAGCGCGACCCTATTGTCATTATCCCATATTCCAATCATCGTAAACAAACAAACAACTCCAATCGGCCACGATATATTAAAGAGACAACACGAACAATCCCAGTCCAATTGTTTTCTCTGTTGCTTCCTGTTTTGATTTTCAAATGAATAGTCAGATGGTGGTTCTGAGTTTTGGTAACGTTCGCAGTAACGATCACAAAGAAAAAAAAAACGTTTACAGCAAATAAATTCGTCGCGGAACATGTGCATCAGAGCAAGCATGGCCATGCACAAAAATACTAGAGCACTAATGCTTAGCCCAGGTATGGCGGTATAATGTGTGCACACGACCGCCGGCGTAAAGTCGAGCGAGCAGCTGTTGCTATTGTGGAGGGGCTTTTTACAGACCGCGTACGCTGTGAGAGTGAGGTTGGTGCCTTTACTCCTCCTCGCCCAGATCAGCGCTCTGGTTTCTTGTAGATAATGAACGCTATTTCTTTTGAATTTCCGGTATGGGCGTGGCTTTTTATCTTTCAGGTGCTGTGAGGCGTCGTGTGAGACTGCGAACTCGAATTCAACGTCAGGTCCTGCTTTTGGAAGAAAATGCTAAATGCTTTGACAAACTGGCACTGTGGCAGCTTAAGAAAAGGCTGGACAGAAAGTAGGTCTACTCTTCCATTGTGCGGGATCTCTGCGTGGTGAGAATAAGCATGTTTTTCTAAATAAAAAATAACGTCTAGCCGGTAACCACGCACAGAACTTGGGTAGTTGCTTATGTTGCTTTTTAGCAAAGGCTCATGAGCCCGCACAGAACAGGACCAGCATGCAAGAAACAAGAGCAGCCGTGCCATTGTTTTTTTTTTTTAATCGAGAGGATGCAGTAATCAAGGAGTCAAGGAGCACACTGCCTCTCTTCTTTTGTTTATTTATTGTCGGATTGGATTGAAATCTTAGAGAGGCGAACCCCTCCAGAGACCGGCAGCGGGGGGAGGCGACAACCGAGGGGGAGGGAAAGATGTGAAAACAGATGGAAGGAGGGCTGGGAAGGGGGGGGGGCGCCCCTCCCCCCACGTTTTCCCCCTCCCTCCGTTCTTCCCCTCTCCCCGTTTTTCTCCCTCCCCCGTTTTTTCCCTTCCCCCATTCCCCCCCCCCCCTTCCTCCGTCTTCCCCCTCTCCCCGTTTTTCCCCCTCCCCCGTCCTTACCCCCTCCGTTTTCCCTCGGGGGGCCGGTAAGGGAGAGGCAGGGGGCGCGCTTCGCCTGTGTACAAGAAAAAAATCTTACACAAAATATCTCTGACAAAATTTTAATGTTAGCTCTGAGAACTAAGAAAGGGAGGAGAAAGAAGCATGGTTGGAGTGGGGCGCCAAGAACTGCAACAAAATTTTTATTAATTAAAGATCAAAGAAATCTTACGCTTGACAGGGAAAACGGGGCGGGGCGTGGTACGCGAAACCCAGCAGCCGCGCGGCATTCTGGTACAAGCAGTCTGTCGAACAGGGCTGCGAAGTGGTTCAACAAGTCCGCGAAGCAGGGCGACGCCAACGCGCAAAGCAGGCTGAGGCAGCTGGGGGCAAAGGCCCCCCCGAGCCCCCGCTCCACTCTCTTGTTTTTCTCGCTGTGGGAGGGGGGGGGGGTTGTGCCAATTACTCTGTATAAGGTTTTTACAAAAAAAAGAAAAAGTGCAACAGAACCTACCAAAACAAAGTATCTGTTGTAAAAATACACTTAAATGGCAAGCAATCGAAGGCAGAAAGGGCAGCACGCGGCCCGGGGGGCATGCCCCCCGCGCCCCCCCTTTGCTCCATTCCAGCCCGCGCCAGCGGGCTGCCGCGGTGCTAGTACAATTCTTGGTGGTAGGCGCAAGTCCAAACCATCTTGCCAATCAAGATGTCTTGTACACAACCGCATTCAAACTCTATTGTCCTCCCCGAGCGGAGGCTGAACTTCTGGTATTTAGGGTCTGGCGACGATCGTTGGTTGCGATAAGCTCCCTTGGCCATGTTTGGAGTGCGGGTTCTGCTTCTCTCAAACTAAAAAACAGATAAGAGGAGAATGTGGGGGGAGGAATGTTGGGGGGCCAGGGGAAAACGAGGGACGAGGGGGGGGGGGGGGGGGGACGGGGAGGGGGGCGCCCCCCCCCCGCCCTAGCTGAAAGCGGGGCTCGGGAGGCTTTATCACCCAGCTGCCGGCCGTTCTCTGGAAGGGGGCGCTCAGCCCCCTTCTCGTCTCTCTCCCCTTCCAATTTTGTTGCAGTTCTTGGCGCCCCACATTGCGTACACGCCTGTGCCACCCCGCTGGCGCGGGCTGGAACGGATAAAAGGGGGGGCACGGGGGGGCATGCCCCCCGGCAGCCAAGTCGGGCCCCTCGCCCCAATTTCGCATTTTATTGGCCAGCTGGGCAGCACGCGTGGAGTTGGAACGGACCCAGGTCGCGAGCCCCGCGCCAGCCCCCGCAGCAGCCCCCGCACGGCACAGAGAGCCCCAGCCGCCGCCTGGCCCCGCGGGGGCGGCCGTCCAGAGCTGGCTGCGTGAAAAGCTTGCGGTGCGCGACACGCCAGCCAAAGCAGCCCCGAGACGACTTGGGTGAGTTGGGGCTGGGGAGGGGTTTCGTGGCCGCCGCGGCCGGCGAAACGAGCCTGCATTCTTTTGTGACCCGTTTCGATACACATAGTCGCGTCTATGGCTCACTAGTTTGCGCAAACAATACTCAAAAAATGACTACAATAGCTGCATGCAAGTTAGCAGAATCTGTGAAAAGTACAGGAGGGGAAGTTTGCGACGGAGCGCTGCCAGCATCGGAACTTCTTAAGTCCTACTCTTGCAGGGTGTCAAGAGAAAAAAGGTTTTGTTTTATTAAAAAGCCAAGTTTTGTTCAACCATGCACAAGTCCGCGTAGCAAGATAAAAACCAAATACGGAAAAGAACGGATTGGATTGAAATCGTAGAGAGGTGCAACCCCTTAGGTCAAGAGCCGCGTTCTATGTCGAAGGAAATGAATTTTTCCCACTGGCTCTTCCAAGCGGGTGGCTTTTCTTTCCCGCAATTATGGCAAATTTCGATTTGTACCGGGTCCAAGTCACGGAGGCATTTCAAGAGCATTCGCTTGGCGTCTTTGACCAAGCCGGGGTCAAGCTTGCGTTGGTATCTGGCGGGCAGCTCAGGGTATTTTTTATTTTCTACGTATTGTTGCACCCAAGGTGGACAAGCCAGAGCGAAGTGTCCTCATTCTGGAACAAACGCGGATGTTCTTGAAAAATAGCCCCAGGGCGTTTGTTGTCTGCCTTTCCTAAGCCAACATATAAAGCCAGTGGCTCACGGCTTTGTGCTAAGTAAAGGGCCACGCGCATGGATTTATCTGGTTCAAATGCATCGGCTACAACCGCCTTTGCTAAGCTGTGTTCGCAACGGATCTTTGCTAGTACATCAGACAGCTTGCACACGTATTCGTGCGCAAGTTCTTCCGTTTTCTCGTCCCCTGGTAACTTCGAGGCTGCACGGTACTCAGCGCTCATGCCGCCTCGGAATCGGTTTTTGTATGTTTTTAACAAAAAGGGGCTCTTAACCCTGCTTAAATAGAACAGCAGGGAGAGAGAAAAGGGGGTCGAGAAACGGGGGGCGCAAGCCCTCTCCCTTCCCCTTCCCCGTCCTCCCCTCCCCCAACGCTCTTGTTTTTCTCGTGTGAAATTTGTTGCAGAATGTACGAGCATGCGTATCTCTCCGGGAAGAGCTGAAGCATAACGGGGTGGCCGCGACGGAAGAGGCAGGGGCGCGCTTCTCCGGTGTACAAGAAAAAATTCTTGCAGAAATATCCCTGCCAAGTATCCGCATTCGCGGGCCTGACCAGGTCTTCTATTGCACAGCGGGATTTCTTAAGGACTTGTCCCTGCCCGGGCACATCGTACACTGTGCCGATGGCCCCGTGGCCCAGCGGCGCTAGGCCCTCGGTCTCCAAAAAGTGTCGCTGGCTAAAGTCCAGCCAAAAGTCAGGCGGCGGCGGAAGCGGGGCGTGCCGGAACGCCAGCAGACGCACGTCGCCCCCCGCCAGGCGTTGCAGCTCAAGGAAAAGGTCGGCCACTCTCAGGCCACCTCCTCCATATAGATGCCGGTGACCGCCCAGGTCAAGTGCGCATTGCACGACGGCCAGCGCGTAGTATCTGGTAGCATGTGCAGGAACCTGCTCGGGGTTTTAATTGAAAAAAACGTGTCGGATCTGCCTGTGTGGCTCGTTAACCGCCGGGGGGGAGGGAAAGATGTGACAATAGAGGGAAGGAGAGGTGGGAAGGGGGGGTGTGCCCCCCCCCCCGTTTTTCTCTCTCCCTCTCTCTTTCTTCTTTCTTTGCGTGGAACTCGTCGCCAAATGTGTATGTGTGCGTAATTCCTTGGGAAAAGGGGACGTCTGGCTGATCAAAAAAGTTTTTTCGGGCAACCTTCCCCTCGGAAGAGGCCGGGGGAATGGGAAAGTGTGAATTTCCCTCTCCCCCCTCATCCCCCGTTTGAATTTCCCCTCCCCCCCTTCTCTCCCCCCCTCTACACTCGCCCCACTCTCTTGTTTTCTCGCGTGAAATTTGTTGCGTCTCTCGCTGCGAGACGTGCAAGAACTCGCAGGGCCAGGTGCTGGTGCCCAAGATCCAGACCGACGCAGCCATCAACCCGGGAAACAGCGGGGGGCCCGCCAGTGGCAAGGTCCTGGGCGTAGCGTTCGAGGGCATCGGGGAGGCCCAGAGCGTGGGCTACTGCATCCCGGCGCGGCTTCTACAGGTGCGGGGTTACGTACTACCGACGCAAGATCCCGTACTTTTGTTTTGGCGGGCTGGTCTTCTGCGAGCTCACGGCCGCTCTGGCTGACGGCAGATGGATCCTCCCCGGGTTGTCTGAGCTGAGCAAGGCTTTGAAAGAGCCTAAGCAACAGCGCACAGACCTGCCCCCCCGTCATTCTGATCCACGTGTTCGCGCACGAGCTGACACGGGGTTACGAGATTGGGATTCGTGACCCTGCACCTCGGCCGCGACCAACAACAGGGCAGCAAGATAGTGCTGGACGTAGAGGGGGTTAGGAAACACGCCCTCGACATTCTGGCAGCAGAGCAGACGGCGGTGCAGATCGCAACCAACTCCACAGACCAGCAGCTGCGGGATGCGTTGCAAAGCCAGCCAAACGTCAAAAACTCATTCTCGCCGGCTGCAGCCAAATCACGGACAAGGGTCTAGAACATGTGGGCAAATCTGGCCAAGAAGCTCAAGGGTTGTACACGAATTCCCGAAGCTTACATCGAAGAATTCTGCATTCTTTGTCGTGCAGTTTTTTTGGTCATTTTTCCTCTCCAAACAAAGTGGTTGCAGTTTTTTTCCTTACGATCCTTTTTTTTAATAAATTAAAACAAATTTTCCTGTAGTTATTTTCTTTAATTTTCTAGCACAATCACACGATGACTCCTCGCCAAGTGTGCACGTGTGCGTATTACCCGGGGGGGAGAAAAAGATGTTAAAATATAAGGGAGGGAAGGAGAGGTGGGAAGGGGGGGGGGCGCTCCTCCCCCCCGTTCCCCCCCCCCCCTCCCCCCGTTTTCCCCCCCTCCCCCCGTTTTCCCTCTCCCCTCATTTTTCTCCTCACATTACAATGCTATCTATACAAGTATATAAAAGTAGTAACTTCTTCTTTAAACCTGTGTTTGTACAACAGGTAGACTGCAAGCCGCATTTCTACCGCTCATGAGCACAGGAAATATTGCCGCTGACCCTGTTCGTCTTCATATGCCGGCCGAGGAAGCACCCGCAATTGCAGAAGATCCGGCTTTGTTGCAGAACTCAAGCGTACGCCTTAAGCAGTTAAGACCTGCGTGGCTCAAGTTCTGTGTAGCCCTGATTGCAGCGATCGTCATCGCGCTAACATGCTTGTATCTGGCAATCATTATTCCTGGAAGGAGAGGAATGAATGGAGCGGCAGTGCCAAAAGTTGTTGCAGTAAGCAAAGGTAATTAACTTTCTGTTTGTGTGAGAGATTGTAAATAATTTCAATCTGAGTTACTTTTATTGTCCTCTTTTTGCAAAATCGATCGTGCAGGCCAAGTTTACTGAGCTCGACTCGAACTCTGATGGCATGTTGCCCTTCGAAGAGCTTCTGAATGATATCGAAAGTTCTTTGTTGAATCATTCTTTTCCAAATATTGACATAAACCAAGATGGCAAGGTCTCCTTCGACGAATGGTTATCTTTTTTAGAAGATAAAAATGCTTCCAGCTCAGGTATCAAAAACAAATTCCACCTCTGTTTTCAGAGTGTTGTTACAAATGATTTTGGCATGTTTTTTCTTAGTGCCCAATGAGACGCTGGCTGAGGACATGAAGCGAGCGCGACTTCACGGTTTGAAAGATAATAATTTTTTTTGTAAGATATTCGAGCAAGTTTTTTTTGTTATCTGTGAGTTTTTGTGAGACAAATAATGTGTGGCATATTTTATTCGTGATGTTCAAATACCGCGGCTAGAGACCGCAGGTTTCAAACCAATAACAAATGGTGTGGCTTGTGCAGGAGATAAAGTATCACGCAAGAGTAACCTAACACAGGCCCAAACTTTGCGCTACAACCCTTATATCACTCTTTATCAAGGGTTTGATTTGCAAGGACAAGTACAATATTTGTGGCCTGGTGAGTATGACTGGGGATCTATTCGGAACGATTATTTCAATTCAATTCGTATTCCTCCACAGATGGAAGTGAAACTGTATGAGCATACACATTTTCAAGGGAAGGAAATACCCGTGGGACCTGGAAATTGGAACATGCCTTATAACTGGCTCTCATCAATCAAGGTGACATGGCGCTCTGAATGGCACTGCTTTCTACGAGACAGTCAACACGTGGGACAAGTGACTATATGGTGGGGTCATAATGTTGGAGACGCTGAATGGGCTTGTAACAACTGGTTATCACAGTGTAGAGACGAAGGTGGTTGCGTAGCGATGGGTGATTTAACTCCAGGTAGTTGCAATTTGGAAAGCCAGGTAGATGGCTGTTCAGTTCCTTCTTGGTTGCCTGGACCTGATCAAAACTATTACAAGTCAACGTTTCAGTCAGCATGCAATCAACACGATAGGTGTTATCGTAGCCCTTTAGGTCGGGATAACATGGAGGATACTTTCAATCGCTGCAATATTCATTTTGAAAACGAGTTTCACTGTGGTAGGTGGGATTGGAATTGCAATTTTTACAAGCTTGTTACGCATACTGCCATGTGGGAGTACCCCGGCAGATCTGACTTTTGGGATTCCTTTTCAAGGGCGCAGGATTGGACTTATAATAATTGTTTCTACGCTTCGAGAAACTGACATGTTCCAGAACGGCGCATAATCTTTCGACGGGGGCGTTCAACTCCTCGAGATTCCAATCCATGTGTAGTTCAGGTGAAATTGAAAAAACACATCAAGAAAAGATGAAAAAGTTATATCAAAAAGTTGTTTTAATTTAGCGTCTCCAATGCAAATTTCTTTTTCCCATTAATACTTGATTTCGAGTCTTAATAAAAAAAAAACGTGGCCTCGGCACATTCCCTTCCCTTTTCTGCCACACCCGCTGGAATTAAGAAAGGGAGAGGAAAGAAGCATGATTGGAGTAGGGCGCCGAAAACTGCAACAAAACTTTTCTTACACTTGACACTGAAAACAGCCCGCTGGCGCGGGCTGAAGGGGGGAGTTCGGGGGGCCCCGCCCCCCCGCGGGCTGAAGGGGGGGGTTCGGGGGGCCTCGCGCCCCGCGCCAAGAACTGCAACAAAATTTGTTTATTAATTTTGCTTGGCTCAAAGCAATCTTACACTTGACACTGAAAACTAGGAGAGAGAGGCGGATTGGATTGAAATCTCGGAGAGGTGAAACCCCTGCAGAGACCGGCAGGCAGCTGGAGAAGGGAAAAAGGGCAGCACGCGCCGGGGGGCATGCCCCCCGCGCCCCCCCCTTTTCTTCATTCCAGCCCGCGCCAGCGGGGTGTAAGTACTTGCCAAACAGAAGACAGTTATGTCTTTTGCGACGTGCAGAAACTGCAACAGGCCTAAGGCGGAAACTACTCGTGCAGGGCGTCAAGAAAAAAAGGTTTTGTTTATTAAAGAGCCAAGTTTTGTTCAACCATGCACAAGTCAGCGTAGTAAGATATAAACCAAATACGGAAAAGAACGGATCGGATTGAAATCGTAGAGAGGTGAACACCTCCAGGGGGAGGTGAAAACGGGGGGAGGAAAAGATGTGAAAGGAGAGGGAAGGAGAGGTGGGAATGGGGGGGGGGGCGCCCCTCCCCCCCCCCCCCCCGTTTTCTTCTCTCCCGTTTTTCCCTTCCCCCCGTCCCCCCCCCCCTCTCTCTCTCCCTCTTTCTCGCCGCCCGATGACGCAAGCGCGAGGGGGCCGCTCCCTCCCCCTTGTCTGCCAGCGGCATGGCCAGCGGCGCCGTGCAAAGGTTCGTGAGCCAGCACGGCCGCCGCGGAGCGCTCGTGACCCCGGGCGGCAAGAGCCTGTGTGTGCGTGGGCCTGGCTTGGCCTGCCGCACCAGCCCCGGCCAGGACTGGCAGCCGGCGTGCGAGCCTTGCTACGAGCACGACAACCAGGCGACGCTAGCGACTGTCCGCCAGGATCGCGAGTGGCTCACGCTGTGCGCGCGGCATGGTTCCGTCTCGCCGGCAGACATAAAAAGGGAAAAGCGGGGGAGCGTGCAGGAAGCTAAGCAGCCAAAGAAGAAAGAGAGACAAGGTTGTCGTCGCGGGCTGCTCGATCGCGGCGTGCAGGCTGTGGGACAGGTTAGAGCAAGCCCACCCAAGCTGGCGGATCCAGCACAAGCGTTTTACTAATGGCGCCGCCTGGACATCACAAGTACGCCGAGGGCCGCGCACCCCGCTGGCGCGGGCTGCAGGGGGGGGCACTGGGGGCTTGCCCCCGAGTTGACTCTCTTCCAGTGAAAGAACTTTCCCTTCTGGCTAAGATTTGAGATGGCGGAGGCCCGCGCCGCTTGTAGGTCCCGGATGGCCACTTCGCGGATGTCGTAGGGCACGCTGAGAAGCCACGGCCTGGCTCGCACAAATTCGCTATCTTGTTTCACAAACCGCAGGCGCGGGGGTGTGGGGGCATTGACCCCCCGGCGCGGGCTGGAGAGAAGCATGCTGGGGCTTAAAGGGGGGGGGCGCGGGGGGCATGCCCCCCCGAGGGAAAGATGTGAAAGGAGAGGGAAGGAGAGGTGGGAAGGGGGGGGGGGGGGCGCCCCTCCCTCCCCCTTGTCTGTCAGCTGCATGGCCAGCCGCGCCGTGCTTGGCCTGCCGCACCAGCCCCGGCCAGGACTGGCAGCCCTTTTCTCCATTCCAGCCCGCGCCAGTGGGGTGGCACTGAGAACTAAGAAAAGGAGGTGAACCCTCTCCAGGAAACGGCAGCGGGGGGTTTTAAATGCCCTGGAGCCCGCCTTTTAGCCCGTGCCAGCGTCTTGCTTAGTGGCAGTACGTGTAAGTTACTGCATATCGAATCTATTGTTTTTCGAATGTTTTGTATGGTATTTTTGAATGCAATTTTCCTGCCTAAAGTAGTAGTTTTGTGGCCTGGTTGTAAATCCTCCAGTACGTGCGCGGGCTGTGCGCATTGCTCGGTAGATGGAGCACCTGTGGTTATGTCCTGGAATACAGCAGCCAATTTGTGCGTGAATGCTTCATAAGATCTTTGGTACTTGTCTGTGTCTAGCAATTGCTCAAATTTCTCAATGCTACCAGGTTTTGTCGTGCTCTGGGCAAGTTCCTTTCGATATTCCTCGACATTGAATGGCGAGTTTTCATCCGCAGAGTGTTTTTTTTCATCAAAACACAGTTGCAGATGCATGTCTACCATAGCCAGGTGCCAGCGATTCTGAAACCAGCACTGGAAAGGTTCCGAGGAGGCTAGATTTTTCCAAATCCACTGATATGCTTGATTGGCGCCATGCCCTTGGAGGCACAAGTAGAAAAAGATCAAGTTGGACATGTATACGATATCATGGATTAGCCTGTCAAGCAGCTTGGCTGCTGTACCATTCTGAATCTTCTGCAGTCTGCTGTTTTGGACTTCCCTTGTAATTACTTCATTATCATCACGCTCGATTCCGGGCTTATGACGATTCTGCCATTTTCGTATGGTTTGTATAAGCTTGGGGTCGTCCCAAAATGGGATGCAGATGCTCCTGCTCTCGATATTGTCTAGGTACAGTGTTTGACCCTTTTCGTCAAACACTAAATGTGCGGGGCTCATGCCAGTTACCAGCAACTGCAGTTGGGCTAGCTTATCGCATACAGCAATAATAGCTTCAATGTTGCTTTTTGATAGTGGATTAGCTATTGTCGATAGCGTGTGCGCCCCGGGGGTTGGTTTTACACCCAGATAGAACTTGCCGGACATGCGCGCTGTCCATGCAGGGTATGGGATGTTATTTGTGTCACGGACTTTGATGTCCTGCCCACGGACTTTGATGTCCTGCCCACGGACTTTGATGTCCTGCTCGCTGTGGCAGTAGTAAAGGCTTACAACTGGAGTCGCCAGTTTCTCCAGCGATAGCAGAGCTGCTATGTATGCATCTTGTACAAAGGTACAGCCTATTTCCCGAACAAGGCTTTCCGCACGCTGCATTTCACATGCACTGATAAAAAAACCCTCGGTTAATTGAGTCTGGATTTGGACGAGAAAATCCTTGGCGGAGGGCTCTGCATTTTCTGGGCCCGTCACCACGTGATATACGACCTCGTCGGTGTTGGTACACTCTTGCCTTTTGCACTTGACGAAGAAGGAACCCTCCAGCACATGCGCCCGAACGACGTGAAGGCCTGCACGTAGACGGCATGCAGGTGATGCAGTATTCGTCGTCGTGTCTGTAGGCCACTTGTCCCGCGGCCATTGAATTTGAATTGTCTTGCTCACTGATCGTACTAGTCTGCGACTGCTTATTTTGCTTTTGGACAGGTTGTGCGGGAGGCAAGCTGAGCAGCGGATAAAAACTAGCAAAGGGCACGGATTTTTGTAGAGCAACCGCCTGCAGGTCCAGTGCCCCCGGACGTTTTCCACTAACGTACATTTCCTTTGGATCAGCAACTAGCGCACACAAAAATTTCTCTATTGCATCAGCAGTAATGGCCTCCTCGGACCCGGAAGGTACCTTAAATTCTTTGAGGTAGTCCCGGATGCTGTACTGAAAGGGATTTTCGTTGTATTGGACAAGTTGTAGGTATGTAGCCAGGGGCCCCGTGCCTTTTGAGTAGAGATCAGACCACTGCAAAGCGCATTCCTTAACTAGCCACGATTTCTCGACCTGTAGCACTTCCCTAATGATATCATTTGCAATTGTTCTACAGACTTCTAGGCACATGCGTGCACCGGCACACACATGCACTCGCCTGTGGAGCTCCGCGCACATGTTTATATATGCGGAAATTGCATTGGAGAACCGCGCCATTGATAGCTTGGCTGCATCGGTACCTGAGAAGCTACCTCCAAAGTCAATGGATTCGCCCAGGCATACACACCCTGGCAAGTCCCCTGTTCCTTTCGGGGCGAGTAGTACTAATGTGTTGCTCACTGCCAAGTTGCTCCATATCCAAGCCTCCTGCTTCTTGTCTTGCATTATGTTCTTCAGGCATTGTGCCAACACCTGCATTACTGTGTCGTTCTCAGCCTTGCCTTGGACATTGCTAATGCTTAGTAACCAATCCAGCAAGCTGCGGCAATGTACTCTTGAGGAGGGCTTCCAACTCAAACTCAGCAGGTAGAATTTTGTTGTTTTCCCTTGATCTTGAAAGCAGTGAGAACTTTTTGGTTTCAAACCACAGGTCAAAACCTTTACCTTGGGTTTTGCAACTAGTTTTAAGCTGTTGGACAGCTTAAAGCTGCCCGGTATAGGCGGCTTTTCATTAGGCCTGCGTTCGACGCAAAAGAGAATTTGGCGCTGTGTCGTGAAGCTTTGAGCAGTTATCCAAACATTTGGCGCCAGCCACTTGGCCTTCTGTACAAGGTCCGCAAACCGGACACCGCAGTGTATGCACGCACTCATTCTTTTTTATATAAAAATATATATATACTAGTATTGAGTTTGTGGAACGCGCCACATTATCAGATCCCCCTCCCCCCTCCTCCTCCTCCTCCCCGTTCCCTCCCCCCCCCCCCCTTCCCTTCCATCTCTTTCCCCTCTTCTCTCTCCCCTCCGTTGCAATCTGTACGCGCATGCGTTCCTCTCCGGGAAGAGCTGCAGCATAACGGGGCCGGGACGGGAGAGGCAGGGGCGCGCTTTGCCGGTGTACACTTGACACTGCCAGAGACCCGCAGCGGGGGGGTCGCCCCCCCCCCCCCTTCTCCCCTCCCCCGTTTTCCTCCTCCCCCCCGTTTTTCTCTTCCCCCCACTTTTCCCCTCCCCCCGTTTTTCCCCTTTCCCCGTCTTTCCCCTCTCCCCGTTTTTCCCCTCTCCCCGTTTTTCCTCTCTCCCCGTTTTTCCCCTCTCCCCGTTTTTCCCCTCCCCTCGTTTTCCCCCTCCCCTCGTTTTCCCCCTCCCCTCGTCTTCCCCCTCCCTTCCTCCTCTGTCCCCCCCCCCTCTCTCTCTCTCGCTCTCTCTTGCGTGGAATTTGTCGCCAAATGGGCATGAGTGCGTATTTCCCGGGGAAAGGGACGTGTGCCAGAATTGTGCTCCCCCCCCCTGCGGGCTTCGAAAAAGAAAGCTTGTTTATTTTTGCTCTCCCTCTAAACCCACAAATTAAAACTGTCCACTTTGTGACCAGCTACAGGCATGGCCCTGCCCTTGGCTTTATGGGTCCTGTTTCCACTACAAACTCCGCCTAAGCCATCTGACCAGTGACTTCTCCAATGAGGCGGCGCGGGGGGCAAGGAGGGGTTCGCCTCTCTAAGATTTCAATACAATCCGCGCCAAGAACTGCAACAAAACTTTTTATTAATTTTGCTTGGCTCAAAGAAATCTTACACTTGACACTGAAAACTAGGAAAGATTTCAATCCGATCCATGCGTAGTTCAGGTGAGAAGGTCAACTCCTCAAGATTTCAAATGGATCCGCCCAACCCTACACGCCAAGGTCCAGCAAGAGCTTAGGAGCAACACGAGTGTTGTCGCGCCCCACAACGCGAACAAAACACCCCCGCTGGCCCCGCCGCCCCCAGCGGCGGTTGTTGTAGCCAGGGCTGCTGACATGGCGGCCGCGCGGTCGGGGGGAAGAAAAAGGGGCAGGTTACGATTTTTTAATAAGCCTTGGGCAGGATTGAATCAAAATCTGATTGCTGAGGGAGGCAGGGCGCCCCCCCCCCCCCATCATCGACTCTGCTAGGACCAAATTCGGGGGGGGGGGGCGCCCCCCCCCTGTACACACCAGCAGAGGGTCTTACTGCGCTTGTGTTGCAGATTGTTACAGCATAAATGTCGTCGTCGTCAGCGAAAAAAGGTGAAGCTTGTGTCGCCAGAATGTTGAGAAAAAACTCTGCCCGCGCGCAACGAGCGTTGAAGCGTGCCAAACTTGCCGACACGACCCTCTTGGGGGAGTGGAAGAAGTACTACAAAGACCTTGAGCGTGTGGAGGAGATATACGAGACAGAGCTGCAGGCGTTCTTAGGTGTTTTGGGACAGAATGACAAGGTGGCCAAGTCCGCTCGTTTACGTGTCGCCCCTCGTGACATACACTCCGCACCAAAGCCTAGAGCTTTTCCGTCTAGGATGAAGAGAGAGATCGAATCGCTGCGGCGGACTCTCAAGCTTCTGGCAGACGACCTGCGCTTCATGCGCGAGCTTTGTGTGCCTTTGGCGATTTCCTACCTAAACAGACTAGAGGGGGCAAGAAATCTGCAAATTCTCTACTCCCCTGACGCAGATGCCCTACTACTTGGGCGGAATGAAGACATTCACGGACGAATCCAATTGCTATTAGATCGCATCAAGGAGTGTATATCAAGCGCCAGCCCCCCAGCCCTCTCGATTTGGAGTTGTAATTAAAAGAAATTTTTGGAACCAGAATGATTTAAAAAAACCAAAAGTTTAAACAAGTTTTTCGGAGCCGCCATCTTGTGCAAACACCAAGGCCAAAAAACGTCGGCGCTCTTTAGGAGGGTAGTATAATGTCAACAATTCTGTGACCTGCACTTTCAATTGGGCCCTCTCAGCTGCTGTGATTTCATCTGCTTGTTTCTTGTCCAACTCTTGGCAGAGTTTGAACATTGGGTACAGTGTAAAAAGAAAGTCATGCGTATTAAAGACCTTGCCCAGCGTTTCTTGTTTCGCTTCGGTCACATGTTGGTCTGTTGTTTGGTACTGCGTTCTCTGGTGGCTGTCATCTAACTTGTAGATCTGTTCCTGAAGGTTCTCCATCTGGGCCTTGATTGCATTGATTCGCTCTTTGTGCCGTGTATAATAAATCGTGGCGCCGTCGCACAATTCTTCAATCGTTACTTGCAATTTGCTAGGGCTTGAATACAATTTGTATTCCCTTTGCCAAAACCTTCGTACAGCATCCGTGATATCTTGGATGTTTTTAGTAGCAAAAACATCTGGATCCATATTATGTCTTGTTGCTGCGTTGTTGCTTGTCCACAAATAGGGAAGGGGGCCACCCCGCTGGCGCGGGCTGGAATGGAGAAAAAAAAAGGGGGGGGGGCGGGGGGAAGCTCCCGCATGTTTTATGTGTTGGAACACGAGGCAGGAAGAGGAAGAAGAAGACGTTGTGGGTTTAGAGGGAGAGCAAAAATAAACAAGCTTTCTTTTTCGAAGCCCGCAGGGGGGGGGGGGGCGTCCCCCACCCTTTTCTGCCCCCGCGCCCCTTTCTGTGCGGGGGGGGGGGGGGGCGCAGGGAGAGGTGAGGGGCGCACACACCTCTCCCCCCCCCCCCCGGCCTTTGCTGCAGTCCGGCTCGCGCCAGTGGGGTGGCAGAGAAGGGAAGGGGATGTCCGCGTGCTACCCTTTCTCCCTTCTCCAGCTGCCTGCCGGTCTATGGAGGGGTTCACCTCTCTAAGATTTCAATCCAATCTGTTCCTGTCCTAGTTTTCAGTGTTAAGTGTACACCGGCAAAGCGCACCCCTGCCTCTCTCGTCTCGCCCCCCCCCCCCCCCCGTTATGCTCCAGCTCTTTCCGGAGAGGTACGCATGCACGTACTCTCTGCACCCTCCCCCCCCCCCCCCGAAGGCACTCCCATCGCGCCCTCCTCCCTCTTCCCCCCTTCCCCCTCCCCCGCTTTCCCCTATCCCCCGTTTTCCCCCTCCCTCCGTTTCCCCCGTCCCCCGTTTTCCCCTTCCCCCATTCTCCCTCCTCCTCCTCCTCCCCGTACCCCCCCTTCCCTCTCTTTCCCCCCTCTCTCTCTCTCTCTCTCTCTCTTTTCTTCTCGCGCGAAATCTGTCGCCAAGTGTGCATGTGTGCGTATTTCCCGGGCAAAAGGAACGTGTGCCAGAATTGTGCTCCCCCCATCAAAAAAGTTCGAGCACTCTTCCGCCGGCCCGGGGGGAGAGGGGGAAACGGGGGAGGGGAAAACGGGGGGGAGGAGAAGACGCGGGGGGGGGGGGCGCCCCCCCCCCCTGCGGCTTCGAAAAGAGCTTGTTTATTTTTGCTCTCCCTCTAAACCCACACAAGTTAAAACTGTCCACTTTGTGACCAGCTACAGGCATGGCCCTGCCCTTGGCTTTATGGGTCCTGTTTCCACTACAAACTCCGCCTAAGCCATCTGACCAGTGACTTCTCCAATGAGGCGGCGCACTCTCTGGGACCTCGGGCGGGCATGGCCCCCCGAACCAGGCCTTCCGCCCACGCCGGCGGGTTGGCCACAAGAAGAGAAGACCAGGGAGAAAAAGTCAGGCCAGCGCAGCCTCCTCCAGAGCCCCAGCCAAAAGCTTATGCGCCGTTCTGGAACGAGTCCGGGGGGCAGGGCCCCCCGAGCCCCCCTTCAGCCCGCGCTAGCGGGCTGGTACGAGCCGACATCCGCACAAGGCCCACAGCAGACGTCCTGGCAATCGCGACTTGCACTGCTGCCCGCAACTCAGGCCAACGCGAGACGCAACGCAGCCAAAGCAGACGAGCAACAGAACAAGATGCCCAAGCAGAAGAAGTTCAGTTTAAACAAGAAAGCAAGAAAAACGCCCCCGCTCAAGACACTTACGTGCAGGATCTACCCAAAGAGCAAGAATAAAGAGGTTAGGCGAGCTTGGCTGCCGGGGGGCATGCCCCCCGTGCCCCCCCTTCAAGCCCAGCGTGCCCTCCCTTCAGCCCGCGTAAGCGGGCTGGTAAAAAGAGGCGACGCCAAGAAACCAAAGAGGAAAATCCTGCCAAGCACAAGAGAAGAAAAAAAGAGGAGAAGCAGCAGGAGCAAAAAGACAAGGAAGAGAAGAAGGAGGAGACGCCCGAGGAGATCAAAGCCAGAAAAGCCAGAAAACGTCAAGAGCAAAAGGAGCGCCGAGATCAAAGAAGGGCCGAGATGGGCGGTAGAATGCGCTGCTTGGGCGACTTTGATCAAGATACTCTGCGCCTGCGATTTGTGCAAGCGGATAGTGAATTTGTGCGAGCCAGGCCGTGGCTTCTCAGTGTACCCTACGACATCCGTGCAGTGGCCATCCGGGACCTGCAAGCGGCACGGGCCTCCGCCATCTCAAATCTCAGCCAGAAGGGCAAGTTCTTTTACTGGGCGAGAGTCAACTTCCGCAAGTGGGAGGAGCGCAGGTCTACGATTGCGATCTCGCACACAAATTGGGGGCGCCAGCGGGGCTTCTTTGCAGGCTTTCTGCGACCCGGGGGGCAAGCCCCCCGAGCCCCCCCCTCGCTACCCTTGCAGCCCGCGGCAGCGGGCTGCGTGTAGTGAGCATTGACCCGGGCGTCAGGAGTTTTTTGACCGTGTACCACGCAGACTCGGGCGCGATAACCGAATTTGGCCGCGGGTCTATTGCACGCGTGTACCGTCTGCAGAAACACATCAACAATCTGCTAAGCAAGGTCGCACTATTGGCTAAGGACAGCAGCAAGAAGCGGAACCGCTGGCGCTTACGGCGCGCTATTACTCGAGTGCGAGACAAGATTTACAACATGGTCCAAGACGTACACAAGAAAGCAGCCAGATGGCTGCTCGATAACCACGACTACGTTGTGCTACCTTGGTTCGGAGCTTCGGGCATGGTGAAGGGCAAAACGATCTCGCGGCAAACGAAGCGCAAGCTGCTTGCCTGGCGACACGCAGATTTCCGCAAGCGCTTGCTCAGCCTGCAACGAGAGTATATAGGTAAATGCAAGGTGCTGATCTGCAACGAGGAGTTCACGACACAGGCGTGTACACAATGCGGGGCGCTCTGGAGAGACATCAAAGCTGCCAAGACGTACAGTTGCCAGTGGTGCTCCCTGCAGCACGGGCGCGACATGAACGCCAGTCGCAACATCCTCTTGAGACTGCTGGCGTTGGGTCGTCAGGACTTGAATTAGTTTTGTTTAGGTCATAAAAAATCTCGCACCAAAACCCTGACGTCAGGTCGGTTTTTGGTTGCTTTGCTTCGATTGGGGCCTCTAAGAAGGGAGGGGGATGTGCCGCGCGCTGCCCTTTCTCCCCTCTAGCTGTAGGAATCTCTGGAGGGGTTTTCACCTCTCTAAGATTTCAATCCAATCTGCGTGCTACCCTTTCTCCCTTCTCCAGCTGCCTGCCGGTCTATGGAGGGGTTCACCTCTCTAAGATTTCAATCCAATCGGCGGCTTGGATGTACTTTTTAATTAAAAAATGTGACATCTAGTGCTTGAAATGAACGGAGCGGCCCGATTATTAATTGCATCAAACAAGAATGTGTATTTTCCCGGGAAAAGGGGCGTGCGTCGGTATTGTGCTCCCCCCCCTCCTTTCAAAATTTTTTTTCGAGCACGCTTCCCCCGGGCGGGGGGGGGGGGGGGGGGGGGGGGGAGGGGAAACGAGGGGAGAAGAAAACGGGGGGGGGGGGGGGGCGCCCTTCCCCCCTCCCCCCCCCCGCTTTTCCCTTTCCCCCGTTTTCCCCCTCTCCCCGTTTTTCCCCTCTTCCCGTTTTTCCCCCTCTCCCCGTTTTTCCCCCTCTCCCCGTTTTTCCCCTCTCCCCATCTCTCTCTCTCTCTTCTTTCTTGCGTGGAATTTGTCGCCAAATGGGCATGGGGTGCATATTTCCCCAGCAAAAGAAATATGTGCCAGAATTGTACCCCTCCGCGATGTGATTTTTTTTTAATATCAATAACACTTAAATGTTTTGTTTTTAATTAAATTTCTTTATTAAATTGTACTCTGCTTGCATCGCAGATTGGATTGAAATCTTAGAGAGGCAAAACCCCTCCAGAGATTCCTACAGCTGGAAGGGAGAAAGGGCAGCACGCGGCACATCCCCCTCCCTTCTCAGAGCGGGGGGCAAAGCCCCCCGAGCCCCCCTTCCAGCCCGCGCCAGCGGGCTGCAGCAGTCTTAAGAGGATATTGCGACTGGCGTTCATGTCGCGTCCGTGCTGGAGAGCGCACCACTGGCAGCTGTACGTCTTGGCGGTTTTGATGTCCCTCCACAGCGCACCACATTGCGTACAAGCCTGTGTCGTGAACTCCTCGTTGCAGATCAGCACTTTGCACTTACCTACATACTCTCGCTGCAAGTCGAGCAAGCGCTTGCGGAAGTCTGCGTGTCGCCAGGCAAGCAGCTTGCGCTTTGTTTCACGCGAGATCGTCTTGCCCTTTACCATGCCCGACGCTCCGAACCAAGGTAGCACGACGTAGTCGTGGTTATCGAGCAGCCATCTGGCTGCTTTCTTGTGCACGTCCTGGACCATGTTGTAGATCTTGTCACGCACTCGAGTAATAGCGCGCCGTAGGCGCCAGCGGTTGCGCTTCTTGCTGCTGTCCTTAGCCAGTAGCGCGACCTTGCTTAGCAGATTGTCGATGTGTTTCTGCAATCGGTACACGCGTCCAGCCCGCTGTCGCGGGCTGAGAGGGTAGCAGGGGGGGGGGGGGGCACGGGGGGCTTGCCCCCCGAGTTGACTCTCTTCCAGTGAAAGAACTTGCCCTTCTGGCTAAGATTAGAGATGGCCGAGGCCCGCGCCGCTTGCAGGTCCCGGATGGCCACTGTACGGATGTCGTAGGGCACGCTGCGAAGCCACGGCCTGGCTCGTACAAATTCACTGTCCTCTTTCACAAACCGCAGGCGCAGAGTATCCAAATCAAAGTCGCCGAGGCAGCGCATTCTACCGCCCATCTCGGCCCTTCTTTGCTCTCGGCGCTCCTTTTGCTCTTGGCGTTCCCTGGCTTTCCTAGCCTTGATCTCCTCGGGCGTCTCCTCCTCCTTCTCCTCCTTGTCTTTCTGCTCCTGCTGCCTCTCCTCTTTTTTTCTTCTCGTGTGCTTGGCAGGATTTTCCTCCTTTTTTTCCTGGCGCCGTCTCTTTTTACCAGCCCGCTTACGCGGGCTGAAGGGAAGCACGCTGGGCTTGAAGGGGGGGGCACGGGGGGCATGCCCCCCGGCAGCCAAGCTCGTCTAGCTTCCTTATCCTTGGTCTTTGGGTAGATCCTGCAAGTGAGTGTCTTGAGCGGGGGCGTCTTTCTTGCTTTCTTGTTCAAACTGAACTTCTTCTTCTTGGGCACCTTGTTCTGTTGCTCGTCTGCTTTGGTTGCGTTGCGTCGCGCGTTGACCTGAGTCGCGGGCAGTAGTGCAAGTCGCGACTGCCAAGAGGTCTCCTGCGGGCCTTGTGCGGATGTCGGCTCGTACCAGCCCGCTGGCGCGGGCTGAAAGGGAGGCTCGGGGGGCCTTGCCCCCCGGACTCAGTCCAGAACGGCGCATAGGCTAAATCTGGTTCCGGAGGAGGCTGTGCGGGTCTTGACTTCTTTTCCCGGACCTTTTCTTCTCGTGGCAAACCCACCGGCGTGGGCTGTAGGGGGGGCTCGGGCGGCCATGCCCCCCCGAGGTCCCAGAGTGAGCGCCGCCTCATTGGAGAAGTCACTCTTCGGATGACTTAGACGGAGTTTGTAGTCGAGGCAGGACCCATAAAGCCAAGGGCAGGGCCATGCCTGTAGCTGGTCACAAAGTGAGCAGGTTGAATTTGTGGGTTTAGAGGGAAAGCAAAAATAAACAAGCTTTCTTTTTCGGAGCCCACAGGGGGGGGGGGGGCCCTCCTCCCCTCCCCCCTTCTCCCCTCCCCCCGTTCCCCCCCTCCCCTCGTTTTCCCCCTCCCCTCGTTTTCCCCCTCCCTTCCTCCTCTATGCCCCCCCCCCCTCTCGCTCTCTCTTGCGTGGAATTAGTCGCCAAATGGGCATGGGTGCGTATTTCCCCGGAAAAGGGACGTGTGCCAGAATTGTGCTCCCCCCATCAAAAAAGATTTCGAGCACCTTCCCCCCGGCCTGGGGGGGGGGGGGGGGGAGGATGAGGGGGAGCGCCCCGCCCCTGCGGGTTTCGAAAAAGAAAGCTTGTTTATTTTTGCTTTCCCTCTAAACCCACAAATTAAAACTGTCCACTTTGTGACCAGCTACAGGCATGGCCCTGCCCTTGGCTTTATTGGTCCTGTTTCCACTACAAACTCCGCCTAAGCCATCTGACCAGTGACTTCTCCAATGAGGCGGCGCGGGGGGCAAGGCCCCCGAGCCCCCCCCTTCAGCCCGCGGGGGGCGAGGCCCCCCAAACCCCCCCTTCAGCCCGCGCCAGCGGGCTGGCAGCCAAACAGACGAGACGCAGAACAAGCAGCCCAAGAATCAGAAGTTCAGTCTGAACAAGAAAGCAGGTAAGACGCCCCCGCTCAAAACACTCACGTGCCGGGGGGCATGCCCCCCCGCGCCCCCCCCCCCCCCCTTTAAGCCAAGCATGCTTGTCTCCAGCCCGCGCCGGGGGAGCAATGCTCCCTCCCCCCCCACTCCCCTGCGCCTCCCTCCTTATGCCTCTCCATCCCGCGCAAGCGGGGTGGGCAAAGAAGGGCCGAGATGGGCGGTAGAATGCGCTGCCTCGGCGACTTTGATTTGGATACTCTGCGCCTGCGGTTTGTGTAAGAGGACAGTGACTTTGTACGAGCCAGGCCGTGGCTTCTCAGCGTGCCCTACGACATCCGCGCAGTGGCCATCCGGGATCTGCAAGCGGCGCGGGCATCCGCCATCTCAAATCTTAGCCAAAAGGGCAAGCTCTTTTACTGGAAGAGAGTCAACTCGGGGGACAAGCCCCCCGTGCCCCCTCCCCTGCTACCTTTCAGCCCGCGGCAGCGGGCTGGCGCCTACGGCGCGCCATTACTCGAGTGCGCGACAATATCTACAACATGGTCCAAGACGTGCACAAGAAAGCAGCCAGATGCGGGGGGCATGCCCCCCGGGCCGCGCGCTGCCCTTTCTCTCCTCCAGCTGCCTGCCGTTCTCTGGAGTGGTTCACCTCTCTAAGATTTCAACGCAATCTGCGGCTTGGATGTACTTTTTAATAAAAAATGTGACATCTAGTGCTTGTTCTGAACGGGCCGGCCCTGTTATTAATTACATCAAACAAGAATGTGTATTTTCCCGGGGAAAGGGGAAACGAGGGGAGAAGAAAACGGGGGGGGGGGGGGCTTCTCCCCCGCTTTTCCCCTTCCCCCGTTTTCCCCCTCCCCCCGCTTTTCCTCTCCCCCCGTTTTCCCCCTCCCCCCGTTTTCCCCCTCCCCCCGTTTTTCCCCTCCCCCCCTCTTTCTCCTCTATCCCTCCCCCCCTCTCTCTCTCTTCTTTCTTGCGTGGACTTTGTCGCCAAATGGGCATGGGTGCGTATTTCCCCGGGGAAATGGAACGCCCTGAGAAGAAGGAGCAGTAGGGAACGAGAAAGGCAGGAAGGAGAGCGCAGGGGCGCGCTAGAAAAAAAAATACTTTTTTTCTCGAGTTAAATTCCAACAGTCTCAGACTTCGGCACCGGGTGGGGGAGGGGGGAACGGGGCGGGGCGTGGTGCGAAACCCAACAGCCGCGGCAGTCTGGTACAAGCTGTCTGCCGAACAGAATGCGCTGCTTGGGCGACTTTGATCTAGATACTCTGCGCCTGCGGTTTGTGCAAGCGGATAGCGAGTTCGTGCGAGCCAGGTCGTGGCTTCTCAGCGTGCCCTACGACATCCAATCTGAGTTTTAATTAAAATACTTTTTCTCTCTTTTTTTCTCGTGTCAATCCAATCTGGATTTACATAAAAAACTGTTTTTTATTTGAAAAGAAAAAGCTCGCCAAGGTTTTTTTACTCAGAGACAAGGCCTGTGATTCGTGCGACGCCTTTTGCGTGCTGGCTACGTCTTTTCCGAGCAGCCATTCGACGCCTCTTACTCCGCGTCGTGTTCTGTTTCAAGCCTTCAAGTGCCGAGCGGGCCGCAGGGTCTCCGCACTCCGCCGCCCTCGACAAGTAGGTGCACGCGCGCTCGAGGTCGCGGGGCACTCCGAGCCCGTCGCGGAACCTCATCCCCAGCTCGTATTCGGCGCCAGAATGCCCCTGCTCGGCTGCTTGGAAAAGGTACTCCAAGGCTGAGCTCTGCTCTGCTATTTGGCCAGGCTCGCTTTCTGGTCGACACACGCACAGCAAGTACTGCGCGAATGCGTCGCCCCGCTGCGCGGCCCTTTTAAGCCACTCGACTGCCAGGGCGGAGTTGGAGGCCACTCCGTGTCCTTCGTAGTAGCACATTGCTAAACTGCACTGTGCCGCGCGGTGACCCTGTGCCGCAGCTTTTGTGTACCACTGCATGGCGAGGCTGTAATTCTGAGGCACACCTTCGCCAATGTCGTAGCAGATCCCCAGATTATATTGCGCGCTGGCTAGGCCGCGGGCCGCCGCCTGGGCGTACCAGAAGGCAGCCTGGGCGTGATCCTGGCGCAAGCCTTGGCCTGCGTCATAGCGGACACCTAGTTCAAACGCACCCTCGCCCCCCCGAAGGCACTCCCATCGCGCCCCCCTCCCTCTTTCCCCCTTCCCTCTCTCTCTCTCTCTCTTTTCTTCTCGCGTGAAATCTGTCGCCAAGTGTGCATGTGTGCGTATTTCCCGGGAAAAAGGAACGTGTGCCAGAATTGTGCTCTCCCCATCAAAAAAAGTTCGAGCACCCTTCCGCCGGCCCGAGGGGGGGGAGGGGGAAACGGGGGGGGGGGGAGGGGAAAACGGGGGGAGGAGAAGACGGGGGGGGGGGGGGAGGAAAGGGGGGGGGGGGGGGAGGAAAGGGGGGGCTCCGAGAAGAAAGTTTGTTTATTTTTGCTCTCCCTCTAAACCCACACAAATTAAAACTGTCCACTTTGTGACCAGCTACAGGCATGGCCCTGCCCTTGGCTTTATGGGTCCTGTTTCCACTACAAACTCCATCTAAGCCATCTGACCAGTGACTTCTCCAATGAGGCGGCGCACTCTCTGGGACCTCGGGCGGGCATGGCCCCCCGAACCGGGCCTTCCGCCCACGCCGGTGGGTTGGCCACGAGAAGAGAAGACCAGGGAGAAAAAGTTCAGGCCCGCGCAGCCTCCTCCAGAGCCCCAGCCAAAAGCTTATGCGCCGTTCTGGAACGAGTCCGGGGGGCAGGGCCCCCCGAGCCCCCCTTCAGCCCGCGCTAGCGGGCTGGTACGAGCCGACAACCGAGCAAGGCCCACAGCAGACGTCCTGGCAATCGCGACTTGCACTGCTGCCCGCAACTCAGGCCAACGCGAGACGCAACGCAGCCAAAGCAGACGAGCAACAGAACAAGATGCCCAAGAAGAAGAAGTTCAGTTTAAACAAGAAAGCAAGAAAAACGCCCCCGCTCAAGACACTTACGTGCAGGATCTACCCGAAGAGCAAGGATAAAGAGGTTAGGCGAGCTTGGCTGCGCAAGGCCTGGCTGATGTTTCGGGCAGTCCATACCACCTGGAATGCGGCGGTGGCCTGGCTGAGAAAAGAGGATGAGCGTTTCCCTTGGCCCAGCGAAGAGGAACAGCAGCAACATCAAGCCGCGAAGGCTGCGAGTAAAAAGAGACGGCGCGAAGAAAAAAAGGAGGAAAATCCTGCCAAGCACAAGCGACAAAAAAAAGAGGAGAAGCAGCAGGAGCAGAAGGACAAGGAAGAGAAGGAGGAGGAGACGCCCGAGGAGATCAAGGCCAGAAAAGCCAGAGAGCGCCAAGAGCAAAAGGAGCGCCGAGATCAAAGAAGGGCCGAGATGGGCGGTAGAATGCGCTGCCTGGGCGACTTTGATCTAGATACTCTGCGCCTGCGGTTTGTGAAACAAGATAGCGAATTTGTGCGAGCCAGGCCGTGGCTTCTCAGCGTGCCCTACGACATCCGCGCAGTGGCCATCCGGGACCTGCAAGCGGCGCGGGCCTCCGCCATCTCAAATCTTAGCCAGAAGGGCAAGTTCTTTCACTGGAAGAGAGTCAACTCGGGGGGCAAGCCCCCCGTGCCCCCCCCCCCCCCCCTGCTACCCTCTCAGC
Source organism: Paulinella micropora (assembly GCA_019918135.1). Lineage (NCBI taxonomy): Eukaryota > Cercozoa > Imbricatea > Euglyphida > Paulinellidae > Paulinella > Paulinella micropora. The sequence continues at coordinate 187,321 of WBZZ01005603.1, forward strand.
CCGCGACAGCGGGCTGGACGCGTGTACCGATTGCAGAAACACATCGACAATCTGCTAAGCAAGGTCGCGCTACTGGCTAAGGACAGCAGCAAGAAGCGGAACCGCTGGCGCCTACGGCGCGCTATTACTCGAGTGCGTGACAAGATCTACAACATGGTACAAGACGTGCACAAGAAAGCAGCCAGATGCGGGGGGCGGCGCCCCCCGTGACCCCCCCTGCAGCCCGCGCCAGCGGGGTGCGCAGCAAGAGTATATAGGTAAATGCAAGGTGCTGATCTGCAACGAGGACTTCACGACACAGGCGTGCACGCAATGCGGGGCGCTGTGGAGGGACATCAAAGCCGCGAAGACGTATAGCTGCCAGTGCCACCCCGCTGGCGCGGGCTGGAATGGAGAAAAGGGGGGGCGCGGGGGGCATGCCCCCCGGCGCGGGCTGGAAGGGGGGCTCGGGGGGCTTTGCCCCCCGCTCTGAGAACTAAGAAAGGGAGAATAAAGAAGCATGATTGGAGTGGGGCGCCAAGAACTGCAACAAAATTTTTATTAATTTCACTTGGCTCAAAGAAATCTTACACTTGATATTGAAAACTAGGAGAGGGGCGGATTGGATTGAAATCTTAGAGAGGTTAGCCCCTCCAGAGAGCGGCAGCGGGAAGAAAAGCCTCCCGAGCCCCCCCGGGGCACTCCCATCGCGCCACCCTCCCTCTTCCCCCCCTTCCTCCGTCCCCCCGTTTTTCCTATCCCCCGTTTTCCCCTTCCTCTTCTCTCTCTCTTCTTGCGCGGACTTTGTCGCCAGCCGCGTGCTGCCCTTTCCCCCTTCCAGCTGCCTGCCCGTCTCTGGAGGGGTTCGCCTCTCTAAGATTTCAATCCGATCCGATGTACTTTAATAAAAAAAATGTGACATCTAGTGCTTGTTCTGAACGGGCCGGCCCCGTTGTTAATTGCATCAAACAAGAATGTATATTTTCCAGGGAAAAGGGGCGTGCGTCGGTATTGTGCTCCCCCCCCCCCTCCTTTCAAAATTCTTTTCGAGCACGCTTCCCCCTGGCGGGGGGGGGGGGGGGGAGGAGGGGGAACGAGGGGAGAAGAAAACGGGGGGAGGGGGGCGCCCTTCTCCCCCGCTTTTCCCCTCCCCCCCCCCCCCGTTTTTCCCCTCCCCCCGTTTTTCCTCTCCCCCCGTTTTTCCCCTCTCCCCGTTTTTCCCCTCTCCCCGTTTTTCCCCTCTCCCCGTTTTTTCCCTCCTCCCCGTTCCCCCCTTCCCTCTCTTTCCCCTCTCTCTTTTCTTCTCGGGTGAAATCTGTCGCTAAGTGTGCATGTGTGCGTATTTCCCGGGGAAAAGGACCGTGTGCCAGAATTGTGCTCTCCCCCCCCCCCTGCGGGCTTCGAAAAGAGCTTGTTTATTTTTGCTCTCCCTCTAAACCCACAAATTAAAACTGTCCACTTTGTGACCAGCTACAGGCATGGCCCTGCCCTTGGCTTTATGGGTCCTGTTTTCACTACAAACTCCGCCTAAGCCATCTGACCAGTGACTTCTCCAATGAGGCGGCGCGGGGCGCTGTGGAGGGGGATGTGCCGCGTGCTGCCCTTTCTCCCTTCCAGCTGCCGGCCGGTCTCTGGAGGGGTTCACCTAAGATTTCAATCCAATCTGCTGCTTGGATGTACTTTTTAATTAAAAAAATGTGACATTTAGTGCTTGTTCTGAACGGGCCGGCCCTGGTTATGAATTGCATCAAACAAGAATGTGTATTTTCCATGGGGAAAGGGGCGCGCGTCAGTATTGTGCTCCCCCCCTCCTTTCAAAAAATTTTTCGAGCACGCTTCCCCCGGGCGGGGGCGGGGGCGGGGGGGGGGGGGGGGAGGGGAAACGAGGGGAGAAGAAAACGGGGGGCGCCCTTCTCCCCCGCTTTTCCCTCCCCCCCCCCCCAAGCTGACAAAGAAACAAGGGAAGGGGGGAGGGAGGTGCAGGGAACCATGTTTTGCGCGTGGCTTGCCGTGTCGCACTTGAGCCCTGGCGGTACGCTGAGTCTACTGGGCGATTTGTTGCGACAGCGTTTGCAGGCAGAGATGCGGGTGCCGGGCTGGACGGATTACTACGGCTGGAACTACGAATCTGCGGTAGCGCTGGAAGCGTTGCGTAACCCGCCCTGGGACGCGGCCGCCGCAGTCGATAGTCTGCTAGGTTCCAAGGCGCTGGCGCCCGGGCAGCCGGGGTGGTGGATAGCGCGGCACTTTCCTGTGACGTTTATGTGGACTGGCGGAGACAGGATCGGGCTGTTTGGCAGCCTGTTCCGTGACGTGGACGTCGAGGGCGCGCGGGGCGTGTATTGCTACGCCCTCCATGGCGTGCGGCACTGGCAGCGGCACACCAGCTGGACGGGGCTCTTGACGCGAGGCTTTGGCAGCAGCTGCGGGCCCTGCAGACGGTGGCTGTGGCTGGATGACGTGTATATGGCGGGCGCTCCGCTGCTTGCCGACTACCCCGACGAAGCTTGGGCCATGCTGGCGCAGGCCAGGCAGGCGTTCGTAGACCCGGTGGACCAGCTGTGGTGGCACGGGCGGTGCGCCACCACGGGCGCCACCAACGGCGTCAAGTGGGGGAGAGCCAATGCCTGGGCGCTGCTGGCGCTGGCCCGTTACGTGGTGCGCACTAGCGACAGCCGAGGGATTGAGTGGCTGCAGCAGGACCTGCTGGCGCTTTCGAGCTGGCAGCGCTCGTCAGGCGCCTTTGGCAACATCGTGAACGAGACGAGCAGCCCGGACGAGAGCAGCCTGACCAGCGTATACGTCTACGCCGTGGCCGTGCTGGAACGTGCCCTCCGGGGCCGGGGGGAAGATCTGCGCAACCGAGCGCTGGCAGCGCTTGGCTGGCTGAATACGCGGCGTACGCGCGGTCTCCGATTAAGCGACAGTTGTCCGGCTACGGGTTTGTCCAGGCAGGCGCACTACAGCCGGCAGGTGTCGGGGGCGAGGTTGACGACGGGGCCCGCGGTGGCCCTGGCTGCGTGGGCGCGCGTGGGCGAGGTGCTTCTGCACAATGCAAGCGCCATGCACTACGTATACCAAAGTGCGGCATGGGCACAAGCAACAAGAGAAGACCCCTGTGGCTCGCAACCCCCGGCAATCGCGTCTCTCTTTTACGTCCTGGTCGTGCTCGGCGGCCTCGTCGTCGTCGCCGTCTGCGGCGGCTGCTGTTGCTGCTGGAGAAGGAAGCGCCGAGGGTAGAAGGAACAGGGGGGAAGGGGGAAAGGGGGAAGGGGGGGGGGGCGTGCCCCAAGACCGGAGGCCGCCCGCCTGCCCCTTTCCCCCCCCGTTTTTGGGCAAGAGGTGTGCTTTTTTTTTGTAATAATAAAACCAGAGTCAGAGTCATGGCCTTGGCGGACGCTCAGGCTTCACAGGAAGAGGAAGGGAGTGATAGCGACGATGACGACGACGACAAATTAGAGAGCTTGGCTTACAGATTGCATCACAGTGGGCAGCACGCGGAAGCGGAACCTCTGTACCGGCGTCTCTTGAACGGGCGCCGGGCTACTCTGGGCGCGGAACACACGCTCACCGCCGACACTATGGACAATCTAGCGCAGGTCTTACATGATCACGGGCATTGGGAAGAGGCCGAGCAACTCTACCGCGAGGCTCTGGTTGTACGAGAAGCTAGGCTGGGGCGGCACGCCGCCGCGACGCTACGGTCTCGTAATAACATCGCCTCCTTGCTAGAAGCAAAAGGCGACCTGAAACGGGCAGAGGAGTTGTTCCAGAGCGTTCTAGTGGAGCAGGAGTTGATCTTAGGCAAGTGGCACGAGCACACCTTAATAACCGTGTACAATCTAGCCAGCGTGCTGGCGCAGCTGGGGCGGCGCGCACAGGCCGCGTCTTTCTTTTGGCGAGAATTAATCGGCACCGAAAGGCGCTTGGGCCTGGACCACGAAGAAACGAAATTTTCGGCGGAGGGGCTCGCAGAGTTCATGGCTTCGTTGGGTTTCACAGATGAAGCCCGGAGGCTTGCTAGACATTACCGAATCGCGCCCATTTGGCCCCCTCTGCTCAGCACCCCCGCGGGCGCTCGGCCGGGTCGGGCAGAACCGGGGCGCAGCCGTGCGGCAAAGTGTATTTGCTAGAATAAAACTTTAATTACAAGGGAAAAGAAACCAACAACAACAACAAAAAAAAAAAAAAAACACACACACACTCGTACAATTGCAGGGATGAATTGTAGTAGTACTGTGCAGAGTTCTATTCCGTGCTGGCCCCGGCTGCACCAGCACCGGGCTCGTAGCCACAGGCGCACACGTTTCCCGAGGAGCACCACTCTCCGCACCCCTCGCAGGGTTTCATGCTACAAGCCTCGCAGCCCCTTCCCCGGGTCGCGCACATGTTGGCTTCCAACACTTCGGCGATGGAAGCGGCGCCTATGATTACTTGCAGCAGATCCCGGTTCAAGGCGCGCAGCTTTTCCTCACCCTGGCAGCTAGCTACTCGTTGGCATAGTTTGGCGAGATCTTCTTCTTGGGCTGCCGTTTCTTTGTACAGCTTCCTGCACGCTCCGCGTTGATCGGACCAGGCCTTGTTGACGCTGGCGCTCCCTCGTAGCACAAGGGCCAAGACTTCAGCGCTCGATGCCTGCTGCTCGATTGGCTCTTCTTTGGTGTTTTCAGAGAGCTTTTGTTTCTTTACGGGGCTAGCTGCCCCGCCTTTGTTCTCTGCGTCTTCTCTTCGGCTCATGTAAAAGTTGTCACGTGTTCAAAGAAAGGCACGCAAATTGAGAATCTCACCGACAAAAACTCTGATGCCACGAACAGGGTTTTGTGGGTAAGGGGGGGGCGCCCCCCCCCCCCTCCCTACGTTTCTCTCTGTTTTCTCTGTCCCCCGCGGAGTTCCCCGCGGGGGGGAGGGAGGGGGAGAAGGAAGGGGAAGAGAGGGAGGGGGGGGGGGGAAGAAGGGGCGCCCCCCCCCCCGGTCGCACCCCTCTCCCCCCTCCCTCTCTTCTCCTCCCCTCTTCCCTTCCCGTTCGCTCTCATTCGGTGTCGAAAGAGATTCATCAGAAAGAAAGGGACGTCAAGAAAACAGGAGGAGGAGGAGATCAATGGCCACGACTGCAACGCCTAGTGTTGTCAAAAAAGCCAAGAAAACCAAGCGCGCGCGCGGGTCCGAGAAGTCGGTGAGCGGGGCTGTGCGACACCGCAAGAAAAGCACTCCCGCCCTGAGATCTGGCGCCGTCCGAACTAAAAGAGTTGTGTCGTCAATGCAAGATTGGGCGGACGGGCGGCAAGGAGCTGCGGCGTCGCGTGACAGGCACGCTGGGGCTGTTTCTGCAGACCATGAACAAGGGCGTGGACCTGTACGCGCACAGCCGTGGCAGAAGCACCGCGACTGCACAGGACGTCGACAGGGCCTACAAGCACTACTACGGACGGCGCCTGTATGGCTTGGGGGAAGAGGCGGAATTCCGGAGCCCACACAAGCGGCGCAAGGTGAGTACAAAGTCGCGCGAAGAAGAGGGCTCTGTGCCTCAGGAGCTAGGTGCAAGCGCGGGGGACGCCTCGGCAGCGCCAACGACCGCCGCGTCTGTCGTCGGCGACGCAGCGGCGCCTGGGGCTCCGGAGGAACCAAAGGAACCAAAGAAAGTTGAGGCAGCAGCGACAGAGGAGGGAGAGGAGGGAGAGGAGGCAGAGGAGGCAGAGGAGGCAGAGGAGGCAGAAGCCTCGCAAGAACCTTTGGAGCAGGAGGCCGGGGTTTGAGAAGAAGCTTGGGGCTTTGTTTTCTTCGTCAGGATCTTTTTTATTAAAAGGACTGTTTCTGGCATTTGCTACTCATTCTTAATACTAATCCTTAATTACGGGACGGGCCCCCCTCTATACCATTCGAAATATTAGTGTTACTATTATCACGTCTGCTGCTGCTGCTGGTCAAGGGGACTGCTTCATCGTCAGTAGAACGGTGGTCGTTCATGAAGAAGCTTGCGGCGTGAGCAAAGTTTAGGCTCATGCCGAAGGCGTTGGCCAAGATAAACATGAGGTTGGCGCAGAATCTGCCCAAGTCGGCAGCGTTGAATTTGTCGCAGCTGGTGTCCGGGCTGGCACTGGAGAGGTAGCAGTCCGTGCAAACGACATCGCTACTAGTAGGAGAACCACGTCGCAGAGAGACTAGCCAGGACTCCGTCGTCGAGTTGTCGTTGCTGCCGCCGGAGTTGGATTGCGCCTCTTTGAAAAGGGAAATTCCCACAGCCAGAATAATGATGCAGGGAATGAGGATAGTTATATGCAACATGTAAGCCTTCACTTGGTAATAGTAAAAAGCTAGGCCCTTGGAAGAGCTATGTTCGTTTTTAAATTTCTTTGGCGCAAGGCAGAGAAAGCTGCCAAAAATACAAACGAACCAAATGGATGACAGGACTAAACTAGTTATGTTTAAGCCCTCGCTTGCCCGGTCATTGGCTTCCTGGTTGTCGACTTCTTTCCCATTCAAGTTAATGGCGGCAAAGATGACACAAGTCAACTGCAGGGCCATCCATAGCAAAATTATTACAATACTCGAGCCGTATCCACAAAAGTTGCTGAGCACGTTTTCTAGAGCCAACGTGCTCCCAAGACCGCAGAATCAGTCCATTTGTGGCATCTCTAACGTCAAAAGGCTTGCGTCTCTTTTGTTGGTGGGGGGAGAGGGGGGAGGGGGGGAGGGGGCGATGTTCGGACCACCGATTAGGGCTTTAGTAGTGCTTTGTCTGCGGAGGGTCCAGCTTTCCCTCTCTGATTTCTTTTTACTACTAGTATGGCAGACTAGTATCCCTTCCCCCCTCCCCGACAAAAACCCAGAGCCCTTTCTTCCCCTCTCCCCCCCCCCCCTCCTTCTTCTCTCTCTTCCCTCCCACTCCTCCTCCTCCGTTCCCCTTCTGTTTCTCTCTCTCTCTCTCCCCCCCCCCCTCCGTCTCTCTTTTCTTTCTTTCTATCTCCTAGGCAAGTGTTAGCGGTGTGGGTGCTGGAAGCATGTTTGTGAAGGCCTCTAGTGTAAACTTAGCAGCCGAAGCACGAAGGGCCTGCATAACGGTGGTGTGAAAGTTGCCGCTGTCCTTGTGGCGGACGGTGAGTAGCTGAAGGTCATCGCCGTCTTGGAAACCCAGCTCCCAAACTGAGCCCTCCTGCAACAGCGAGTCACGCGCTTCTGCACCTGCCCCTGCGGGCAGGTGCAGGATGGGGCAGCTGGGAGAGTGACGGGGCAACGGCGCGCCGACGGAGCGTCGGCCTGCGGAGGGGGCCGCTCCATCCCCCACCAGAGGTCAGTCCACGGCACAGCGTAGGCTAAGCCGAGCCTGGCCCCCTTCGTGCCAGGCTGTTCGTGGACACCGCACAGCCGAACAAAAAGACGCTGCCCCTTGAGCCCCCTTCTCAGACGTAGTAGCTCCTGCACTACCTGTTGCGGAGTGCTGGTACTAGGACGCGGGTTTGGTGGTGTCTTGGAGGCGGGCACTCTGTGCCAACGCACAGGCCAATTCTGGCTGCCGTCGGCGTGTGGGTCAAGGGGCATTCCTTCCAGGAAGAATTCCACTGGGACCCAGGCGCCCTTGGCGGCGACATACTTGCACTCGGCCCAGGCGCCGGGGAGGGAGGCGGCCCCGGGGTGGACGAGTTCGAGTTCATGGCGAGGGGTAGAAGTTGGCGGCTGGGTTGCTGCTGCTGCTGCTGCTGCTACCGCTGCTGCTGGTGGCGGGCTGTCGTGCGTGCTGCCAGGCGGCCCAGTAAGCCAGCAGCACCTTGGCAGCGTGTCGCGTGGTGAGCGCCCAGTCAAAGAAGACCTCGCAGTGCAGATCCGTAGGATCGGCGTGCGCAGTTTGCAGCAGAGGGAAGCGGGCGCCCCACACGAGTCTCGGGGGGGCGGAGTCACCCGCCACAACGGTCCTAAGCAGCAGCAGATCGACGGTGGGCGAAAACCTCCACTTGCGCAGCCCGGGTTGCGTGCCGGCGCGGTAGGGCGCGTCGGCGCGGGAAAATACAAAGCCATCCACAGGGACCCACAGGCCGGTGCGAGCGTCCTGGCAGTGCCAGCGGTGGCCCCGACGCTCCGTCCGCGCCAGCAGCTCCTGCTGCAACCTGGCAAAAGGCTCGAAAGGCTTGCTTAGCAAGGTATTTAGTACGGGGTGCCGGACATTTTTTAGAATGTGTTTTAGTAGCGCGTCGCGCAGCCCCAGCCTGGCCTCAAAGGGCAGGTTGGTGTACGTGCGCTCGTTGCAGGCGAGCAGATCGCAGACCCGGTACAGTTTCTTGGCGGCGCTACGCGAAGGCTCGCTGTGCTGGATGAGCTGGACACACTCGGTGTCCAGGAGCAGAAAAAACGGCAGCCCGGGCACGTCGCCAAAGGGTGCCTCGGTGTCTAGCTCTTGGAAAAAGGGTTTGTCCCTGAACAACGCAAAGCATTTGCCGCGCAGATACACGAGGAAAGCGCGCGTCCCGTCGTCTTTGGGCGTTACCAGCCAGGGATTGGGGAGGGCTGCGCCGTCGGGTCCGTCGGCGGTTGCTCCGCACAGCCCCGCGAGCTCCGCGGGGCAGAGGTCGTTGGGCATGGCGAAAAAGGCACCGGGTGCGGCGTTATCGCGCAACCCTAGGACACGCCGCGCCAGCCGGGGGATGCTGCAACGCAGGGTCTCAATCCCCGCGGCATCTAGTTCTTCGGTACCAGCAACTAGCCAGTTGCTGTCGTCTAGCTCCCATGAAGAGCGGCGGAGCTTTTCCAGCTCCGGCACCTGCGGGATCCTGGCGCTCAGCGGTTCGCCCGCGGTGCGCAGGCTTTCCCAGGCAGACTCATAGACACGCAGCTCCTCTTGTGATAGCTTGGATGCCGGGCCACCAGCCTGGCCGTTACCTTTTTCTGCTCTCTGGCTAGCTTGAGGGGCTGCCGCCCTCTTGCGTTTGCCTTTCATGCCCGGAATCTGATACAACACACAGGAAAAGGGGGGGGGGGGGTGGAAGGAAAAGGGGAGGAGAGGGAGAAGGAGGGGAGGGGGGATGGGGGAATGGAGGGGGGAGAAAGAAGGAGAGGGGGAGGGAGAAGGAGGGGGGGGGGGGAGAAAGGGAAGCCTTTGGTTGGCCGACCGAGCAAAAAAAAAAAAAAAAACTACCAGACCTCAGCTTTTTTAATAAAAACTTTTTTTTTTTTTTTTTTTTTTTTTTTTTTTTTTTTTTTTTTTGTACAACCAAGCTTAGAGGCGCTGCTCTCGGAGAAAGTGAGCTAATAAAGAAAAACCAGGTGTCCCAGCCACGGAGGGTCCTGACCCTAGATCGTCGGCTGCCGAAGCATGTTTTTTTCTTTTACTCGGCCGCACCGGGTTTAGAAGTCCACGTAGAATCTTTGCCATCTGTTCATCAATCCCCGGGCTCATATCTACCACGGCGCCTAGTGTCTGTGTCTCTGGCGCGCCAGTAAGCGGCGTGGGGGGGGGGGGCGAGGGGTCGGCAGGGCACGGAGGCGGGGTCGCGGCGCGCGCGGTCCGGGGTGGATGACGGAACTGCCTCTTTTTTGCACGACGAGAGCGCGGGGGCGGTGGTGTGGGGGGTTTGCGCGCACGTGCTGCACTGTCGTCGTCGTCGACGGCGTCGTCGTCGCTGTTCATGTCATCTTTAGCTTCTTCTTCTTCAGCGTCAAGGTCGTCGTCTTCTTGTTCTTCCGCCAGCTGTGTCCGCGTGGGCAGGCTGATGTAAGAGTCTTGCCCCTTAAGCGCAGCGCTCTTGGACAGATAAGCGTGCCTTTTCTCGGCTGGGAGCCCTCCCAGAGTGGTAGCGAGATGGTTGAACCAAGCTAGGTATTTCCCGTTGTCGTCTGTGCGCGGCAGCACGGGCTCGTGTGAGCTTTGCAATGGCGCAAAGCCGCACAGGTACACGTAGTCACGGTCGGGGTTCGCGGGGTCGGGGACGAGCGCGCCGGAGGAACTTTCTCTTATACATCGAAGCCATTCCGGCCGAGGGGGTTGGCAGCTCAGCAGTGGCGCGATGCCGGGCGCGTGGGCGGCGCTAGGGACAAAGGCGGGGCCCCCGGGCGACGCGTTGTGCAAGGCACAGTCGATGGGGTAGAGCTTGCGTGCGTACAGTTCCCCGGCGGCCTGCGCCAAGGACCGCTGGGCATGTTGGGCCAAGCCCAAGAAAAAAGGGTGCTTGGTAAGCAAGCGGAGCAGCCTGCGGACTGGGTGATCGGCGTAATGAAGGGTTGGCTCCAGAGCGGAGGGGGTGGGTGGGGGGGGCCGCGGTGCCGCCCCCATGCTTAACTTGTAGTGAAACTCAAGCACGCTGAGGCCTGACGGGCTGGTGGTCCGGAGGTCTTGGCTGTGCTCCGAGAAGAGGCGACAGGCTTCGTCCTCGGCTAGGTATGCCAGCAGTTTGTAAAGCGAGCCGGGGGCTAGACTCAGCCTGGCGCACAGAAAATCCAGCAGGGCCTTTTGGAAGTGCAGCTTGTTGCGTGCCGGCAGCTCCAGAGTGTACATGGATGAGGCCAGCAGCACTAGCTGCGCCAGCGCAAAGGGAGAAGACTCTGAGTGCGCTAGTTCGGGCGGCGGCAGGCCGTGGTCGCCCCAACTAGCAGGCCTGCGCGAGGCGCAGAGACAGCGGTAGCGCAGGGTCGTCCCCCCCGCCTTGAAGTCTTCTATGGGTTGCAGATCGGCCAGCGCCCGCTGGTAATCAAGTTCTGCATTGCCTTCCCGTTGCGGCTGGCGTGCCCGCCAGTCGGCAGCCCAGAGCTCGATGGTGGCCGAAGCCGATTTGGCTTCGGCCTTGTGCTCCGTGTGAGGCAGTCCGCTGTTTTCCGCCACCAAGGTTTTGAACTTGGAGGCCACCGTCGTCATGCACTGGGCAAGGCCACACTCCTGGGCCAACTCTGCAAAGGCCCTGCGAGTATCTTGCTTGGTTAGCTGCTTGTCTTTTTGCAACAGGGCCAAGTTCCGGGCAAAACTATCGCTTTTGTGCAGCTGGTCATTTTCGAGTTGTTGGAGTAGGTTGTAGGTTTGCATGAGCTTGTACGTGCCCTCGGCCGCCTGCCGCGGCAGCTTGCCTACGTGCCACGTGCAAACCTTGTACAAGGCTCCCGTGCTTCTGTCGGTCGGCCAGCCGAGGCTGAACTCATTCCAGGGATATTCGAGGCGGGTATTCTTGGCAAAGTGCTGGCGCGCCCTGTCTTCCTCTACCGTATTTGCTACCAGCTGTACGTTGTAGACGGAGGTCGCCGTGGAGGTGGGGCAGCCGAGCTCCTGCCATACCAGCTCGGTCTCCTGGCGTTTGCCCCTCACACCGTTCTTCTCCCGACCGTAGAAATTGTGTGGAAACACTGCCAGCGTCTTACCCAGCCGAACAATCAGCTGCATCACGTCCTCCAACTTGTCCAGAAACCGGCCCTCCAGCTTTTTACCATCGGCCTCGTTATCCACGACTGGGGGCTGCTCCACGAGCCAGTTTGCCAGCAGCTGGTGATCGTTGGTCACGTAAAAAGTGTTGATGCAGAACAAGGAGGCGCGAGCAAAGGGCAGCGCCAATCTGTAGTTAAAGTCTCTACCAGACTGGACCCTACTGTACTGCGCCTTGTGCGGCTTGCGGGACCTCCTGGTAGCGGCCAGCCACAGGTGCTCGTTGTTGTCGTTGGTGTTGTTGCTGTCGCCCGCCGCTAACCACCGCGCAAGTCCCGTCGAGTACACAGTGTGCGCCGCCTCTAGCCACTTGTCTAGCACCTTCTGCGTCTCCACGGACACATCCCCTAGCCCGGCCTGCCGGTACATCCAGGTGGACAAACGGACGTACCCCCCCTCGTCCTTCAGCTCGGACTCGCGCCCAGTCGTGCCGCTGGGAAGCTCCGGCTCGTTGGTGCGGGGGTTGTAACAGGTGCTAACGTTGCGATCAATGATAAACGTCTCCCCCACGCGACCTCTCTCAGTCAACAACCTCCAGATACCCTTCAAGTACTTCACATCACAAGCTCGGTTGGCGCCGGACTGCTGCCCCCAGCAGATCTCCGACGAACGCGTCACCACTATAGGGAGCTCTTCGGCGATGGGCACCAGTTCTATCTGCAGCGTCGCCCTGTAGTCATGGCCCGACACGTTCTTCCCCAGGTTGTAGGCCTTGAGCGGTAGCCCTGGCACGCGCAGAATGTTCAGGCACGGCGACTCCGCCAAATGGAAAGAACACAGCATGTACTTGGCGGGGTCGAAAGACCCCACCTCGCCCTCCGGCCTCACCAGCCTGCACAGCGGGAGCTGCAGCGCCGTGCCCTTCCCCGTTGGCCCAGGTTGTTCCCAGACTGGCGTTCCTGTTTTCTCACGTATAACCGGCAGGGCCAGCACACCCTTCTTACCCACACTCTGCGTAACATGCTTAAGCAGGGATGTCTTAAATGCATCCCTGTCTCTCGTCCACAATTGAGGGTTCTTGTGGCTGATAACGACGCGGGGCAAGGCGGAGGCGGCGGCGTCGTCGTCGTTGTCGTCGTCGTCGTCGTCTTCGTCTTCGTCTTTGTCGTTGTCGTTGCCCGAAGAAGGAGGGTCCGGCTCGTACAAGAGCACTCTAGTCGGGCACGCCCTCTCCTCAGCCTCGCCAGTGGACCAACCGCTACTGTCCAGAAAATCGCCGGACAAGCCAAACCCTACCGAACGACGATCTTCGTCGTCGTCGTGGTTACTACGACCCCTCGCCCTGCGGGCGAAGAAGGTTGCAGTCGTTGCAGTCGTGATCTGCGACACATTCTCGCCATAATCGCCTTGAATAGAATTGACGGGACTAAGGCCGCTCATTTACCTACAATCAAAAAACAGCTACGGCACAAGAAGCGGGGGGTTGTACAGGAAGGGGAAAGAGGGAGAAGAGAGCAAGGGGGGGAGGGGGGCGGGGGGGGGGGGGGGTAAACCACACCCGCCCCTTGCTCTCTCTCTCTCTCTCATGACACCAAATTACAAAAGAAAAGGTTTCAATGTTGTCCTTTCTCGCTATTATTATTGCGTCTGTCGTATCAGGACAGGAAACTATTGCCGACGAGCCCGCCGCTTTTGTCTCCACTTGGCAAGTGCAGGCCGGCCAGACTTTAGAGCTGCCTGCCATAGTAGGGGTTCTCGAGCCCGCGCCTGTGAACTGGGGCGACGGCAGCATCCCAGCCCCCTGCCCCGCCTTACCTAGTCCATGCGCACACGAGTACCAGACTGACGGAGTCTTCTCCGTCGTGACATCTGCCGACCTCAACGGCTGGACTATGGCTAGTGCGAGCCAAGCCACACGTGACTCTCTCCTCGGCATAGAGAGTTGGGGCAACCTCTTGCTGAACCCCCGGGGCGGTCAGCACTTTTACAACTGTACACGGCTTACGTCTTTGCCAGCGTACCCCCCGCCGTCTACCTACAAGCTAACTTCGCTGGACCACTCTTTTGCACTGGCCAGCAACCTGGAAAACGGCGCTATCGGGCTGTGGGATGTTTCGGGCGTGACTACGTTGCGCGGCGTATTTGCCAGAGCTACCAGGTTCAACCTAGACCTGGACGCCTGGGATACGACCCATGTGCTAGATGCTACGGGCGCTTTTCTGCAGGCCCAAAGCTTCAACAGGCCCTTGGCACAATGGTCCCTGCCCAATCTCGTCGACGCCTCCGCTATGTTTTCGCAAGCCACAAGCTTCAATCAGCCCTTGCAGTCATGGAAGCTACCCTCGCTCCGGCGCGCCAACGCCATGTTTATGGGCGCAGCCGCCTTTGAGCAAGATTTATCTGCTTGGTCTTTAAGCACCTCCCTCGGCTGTCAGTATTTTGCTTGGGACAGCAAACTGCAGCCTACCCACTACCCACACCAGCTGCCTAGCAACTGTCGCTAACCTTCCAACGTTTTGCCCTTTCTCGAATTATGAGCTCCGCACGGGACGCTTTTCTGCACAGCAATCCCCCCCCCCCAAAAAAAAGTGCGCGGGGTCGCGCGACCTTCTTTTCCCCCCACCTCGACCTTTTGGACACAAGGCCGGGGCCAGCGGCTCGGCCCGGCCGGTTCTTTCTCTCTCTCTCTCTCTCTCTCTCTCTCTCTCTCGCTGTGGCGCTGCGCCCCCACTCCTCTTTCGCATATCTGCGGCAAAAACCCCTCCACCCCCCCCCCCTCCCTCCAACATCCGTCGTTGTTGTTTTTTTCGTGAAAGGGGGGGGGGCGCCCCCCCCCCTTGACCCCCCCCCCCAAATGCGCTAAAAAATACATGTCCGGCAAAGCCGTGAAAAAAAAACGATTTTTTTATCTCTCTTTTAATAAAAAGCAACCTTGCTCGAGAGGCGAAACCCAACTCATGCCGGGAATACAACTCATACCGGGAACCCAACCCATGCCGGGAACCCAAAAAAGCGCTGTCCAAACTAGCGTCTCCCGATTCAACAAGGGCCGCGGGTGGTTCGGAAGGGGCCTGGTTTCCTCACCGCCAACACTGGCTTTGGCCAAGCGCAGGACACGACCGAGCAGCACGTGTGGAATAGACAAAACGGTGTGCGCGTCTTGCAGCCGACGGAAAGTAACAAAGCAAAAGCAGCGGTGGATTGTAGGACGCTCTCGATGGAACTTTAATTGTATAGTAACCACGGGCCCAAAAGTGCCAAAGTACTGCTGCAGCATTTCCAGCGTGGCGGCCCGGGGTAGATTGCCCACGTACAATTTGCGCGTGTACAGGCCTGCACAACCGGACGCTTGCCACTCGACTGGCTGGCAATCTATTTCCCTGCCAAGGAGGCTTATGCCGTTTTTGATTAGTCTCTGTGCATCCTCGGCGCTGCCGAACTTAGCAAACGCAAAACCTCGCAATTTCCCCTTATGCTTTATAAGACGAAGCCGGCAGCCTTTAGAGCCTGTAGCAGCTATGGCCGCCGCGAGCTGCTCTTTGGTAGCGCCCAGAGGAAGTCCACCCAAGAAGACCTCGCTGCTCAGATGCTCGGCGTTGACCATGATTTTGATGAGTAGCTCTTGTTTCTTGTCACGGGCCCCGCACTCCCATCGCGCATACTTTACAAGTTATCTACAAATCCAAGCTAGGCGGGGGGGGGGGGAAGGTGTGGTGGTGGTGGGGAGGGGGGGGGAGGGGGGGGGGGGGGGGAGGGCGTGCGTGTGGGGGGGTGGGGAGGGGGGGGGGGGCGCCTCCCCACATTCGAGCCCGTGCCGCGCACCCGGAGCAGACACGTGAATGTCGTGCTCGGAAGGTGAGGACAGCGACTGGGACAGCGCCGACGACGACGGCGAGGCGGAGGAGCTGGCGGGGGGGGCCCGCGGAGCATGGCCAGGATTCCGTGGACTGCGCCACATAAACGTGAGCGGCGACGAGGCAGACGAAGAGAACGACGAGGAGGGCGGCGACGAGCTCCGTCCCGGCTGGACAGAGTGTGCCACCGACCCCTCGATAATACAAGTCCTGGAGCAGCTGGAGCTGTACCTGTCGCAGCCCTTTAACCCAGCGAGAGCTGGGCGGATTCTGAGCGCGGCCACCGTCAGAAAGCACCTGCGCAACGTGGCGCGATTTGTCAACTTTGCGGGCAACCACCCGCGGCCGCCGGTGCGGGACCTTTCCGCGGCGCTGGGGGACCCGGCCCTGCTGACGAGCTTTGTGAGCTATTACTCGCGTTTCTACAAGTCGGCTACGCTGCAGGGCTACCTGGAGAGCCTCCTGCACCTTTCCGACCACCTGCGCGCACAGCGAGGCTACGACGCTTGGCGACAGACGCGTTTCTGGCTGGGCAACCTGCGAGGCCAAGCCCGTTACTACGCTGGGGTCGAGCGCAAGTATGCACCCCCCGCCCGGGTGCCTTGGTCTATGTGGCAGCTTCAGGTGTTTCGATCAGCGGCCATCGCCGACTACCTAGCATGCTACGAGCGGGACCGCAAGGAGCAGCCCTCTGAGCTGAGCAGCTCCAACTACTTAGAGCAGCGGGAACGGTTGCTCCGCCCCTTGTACGTGGCGGCGCTGTGCCTGACACTTGTCCCGCCGGTCTCGCGTTCTTTCATTCTGGCCTACCTGGAGCTGCGCAGGTCTCTCCAGCGCGACAGCAAGGGCTTCTGGTGCCTCAGCCTGGTGGACCCCTTAGCGCTCAGTACCCTTAACAACAAGACGCGAACACAGCACGGCGGTTTCCGAATCCCGCTGTGCCCGCACGAATGGCCCACCAATGACTTTCCCCGACGGCTGGCCCCCCTCGGCTTCGAGCGCGACCGCCACAACCCCGGCTATTCCTCTCTGCTAGACTTTTGTCTGCTCGATATTGAACAACGCGTCTGGCCCGCGCTTGCCGGGGACACGGGGGACGGCGCGCCCGCGCGTCTACTGTTCCCTGGCGCGTTGGCCTACAAGACGTACCACAACTGGGCTAGCGACGAGGCCTCGCGCCGGCGGCCCCTGCGCCCGGCGGAATGGACCGACTTCTTCCGCTCTGCCCTGCAGCACTACGCGACGCGGATCATCCGAATCACCACAGACAAGGGCCACGACGTGGGCTGGCTAAGGCAGAGCACCGGCCCCGGCAACGAGGACTGGGCGCGCCTCTTTACCCCCAAGGCCCTACGCCCGCTCAGCGAGACCATGCTGCACGACCTCGAGGCCAGCGACCTGCCCGGCTTGCTCCAGCTCCCCTCCTTGCCCGCCTACCATTCTGCTCTCTCGACCGAGGACCTGGCCGTCCTGGCACGCGGCGCACAGCACACCTTGCGCACCGTACAGCAATCTTATATTCTCCCCCTCTTTTTCGAACGCAGGGGGAGAGAGCTAGTTAATTGGATCGACCTAGTCCTGCGCCCGGCACGCGCGCCTAGGCCCCGACGGCAAACGTCTCTCTGTGCAGGTCAGCTCGGCCGCCCAGGAGCTCACCGAGCGCTTCTCGCCCGAGGGCACGTCCCTCGAACCCCTGCCCGCAAGCGCACAGCGCAAACGCGAGGCCGACCTGCAGGCCCTAACGTACCTGCGGGGCTGGGACATTATCCGAGGCACTGCCAGCCTGCGCGCCACCGACACCGCCCGTGACGACGACGACGACAACGACACCCCTGTGCAAAACTTACCACCCAGCGCTAGGCGCGCCGCTCGGCGCCGCAGCTCCGGGGGTGGGAGGGGCCCGCCCCCCGTCCTGGGCTTTGAGGTGCAGGGTTTCCAGCAAG
This sequence comes from Paulinella micropora, assembly GCA_019918135.1. Taxonomy (NCBI): domain Eukaryota; phylum Cercozoa; class Imbricatea; order Euglyphida; family Paulinellidae; genus Paulinella; species Paulinella micropora. The sequence goes on from WBZZ01005603.1 coordinate 204,429, forward strand.
TAGCTCAGCGCTGGGGCACCAGAACCAACCAGCCGCTCAACTTCTGGACCAAGATCGCAACCGCCAAGGACCGCCGAGAGCATCAGTGGCAAAAGTACACTGCCTGGACACCATTGTCGGAAGACGAACTAGAGGAGGTCAAGCTCGGCTTCAGCCAAGAAACCAATATTGGGCAGAGGTTCAAAGGAGGATGCGGCAGGGCGGACTCGAACAGGAAATCAATCTCGTACCCCCCACCGACCTCTGGGCGCACCCAGCCATCCCCGGGGCCCAGGTCTGCCGGAGCCTAGACGTCCGCTACGCTTACCGCTTCCTGGTCAAAGACTTGAAATATGGCCATTGGCCTTCCCAATACCTCTTTACCAGGGATATTCTCGACTACTATGGCGGTAAAACTAGCGGAACCAAACGGACGGCAATCTTGATTGCTCTGCAAAACTTCCTCCAGCACAAGCTCGTCGTGCAGGAAGTCACCCCCTTCCCTCACAGGCCCGACCTGGCGATCGTGAAATTCGCCACGGGCGCCCCGGACAGAACTGGACAGGAACTCTCCTCTGAGTACTGGGGGCCTTTCTTTGACAGAAACTGGTGCATTTTCCCGCTCGCTCTACTACAAGCGAATTCAGACATTAGCGAAGCCAAGTGGGCACAACGTTGGAACCTGTTAAGACAGGAGAGTCTAGGCACCCTCGATCGAGAAGCTTTGCCCGAGCCCATGCGCCCCGCTAAATTATACATCCCCAAGCAAGTTGTGGCAGCCATCAGAGATAAGCTAGAAGCTAGCCTCTAGCTTCTTCCGCTAAGGTTTTTCTTTTTAATAAGCAAAAAAAAAAGGGGGATGCCCTGGCCCCTGCTGTCAGCGGTGCCGGGCTCGTTGCCGACGAGGCGCATAGGGGATCGCTTGGAGGACGAGATGCAACGCTTTTATGTAGAGGCTCTGTGTAAGCCCTTTCAAGCAGAAAGAGTGGGCCCAGTCAGGTCCGGGCCCCGCTCGGTAGCAGGCGCAGAGATTGCTGTCTTGTCGTTCTTGGGCTTTCTGAGTCGAGTGGCGGAGCCCCGCGCCAGAAGGCGCGGGGCTCCGTCGCTAGAGTCCAGTCTGTTTTTCTTTGTCGCCAGAGAGGGCGTCTGGCGCACCACCCTGCGCCGCCAACTGCCCGCCTGGGTCGAGCACTTGACCAGGCAGCCGGATATGTCCTGGGAAAGGTGCCTTTTCCTGGTGACGAGCCTGCGCGGGCCGGTACTGTGCACCGCCGCCTCCTATTATAGAAGGCGGCGCACGTCGCTGGCGCCGCCCGGGTCTTCAGTTCGACCATTAAGAACCTGCGCATGTTGGCAGACACGGAACAATCCTTTCACCCCAAGGAGAGAGAGCTCGCAGTAAGCTTGGCGGACCTGGCTGCCGCGCGCAACTGGGCTGGACGCCGCTATTTGGCACGTTACGGGGTGCCGTTGCCTGCGCGTGATTTCGTGCGGGGGCTGGCCCAGCAGGCGGCCCGCAGCCAGGAGCCGGGGCTCTCGCGCTACCGAGACCTGCTAGGCTTGCTGCTGCTGTGCCTCTTTAGCCAGTGCCCCATACCTAGGTCCGAGATCATCTGCAAGCTGCAGTTTGGAGTGACGCTGCGCCGGGGCGGTACGCCCGCCAGGTATTGGCTAGATCTCAGCAACCCCTTTGAATTGGCGGCGATTCACAAAACCAGTCGATTCTATTACGATCGCCAGTACAAGCAGCCGCTGCCCCTGCAGCGGCTCCGCCTGTCCAACAACGACGGCGGGCAGCAAGTCCACCTACTCACTCGAGTCTTGGACGAATGGCGGCTTTGGGCGCGCGAGGATGACCCCGAGGCAGGCGGCTTTGTGTTTTCCGTTCGCTACCCGGAGCTCGCCGGTGCCGGCTCACCGACACCGGTGGCAGGGCTTGCTCCCCCAGAGCTGCTCGAGCGGCTGCTGGCCGAATCCCTAGCCCGCACAGGTTTTGCGTCGCGGGAACGCGCCGCAACGCTCCGCCTTTTCCACCTGCGCAAACTCAGCGAAACCTTTCTCTGGCAAAACGCCGGCGGGGCGGACCCGCGGGGGCGGGTCAGCCAGCTGCGCAAGGTTCGCGCCCTGGCCGCCAACTACCACGAGCACAGTGAGGAAACAGCGCGCCAGCACTACGTGGCCTTCAGCGACTACAGGCAAAAGCTTCTTGTTCTTTTAGATAACGTGTTGGAAGGTTTCTGGGAGTCTTTGCCAGAGACCCCCCAAGAGCTAATAAAAACCTTTTAATAAAATCAGCCCCGGAGGGCTATCTCGGAGTGTATTTGTTAAAGTTGTTGCCGTCTACTCTGATCCCGTAGCTAACTCCACTTTGTGACTTGGGCTTTGTAAACAAGTGATCAGAGCGGACCAGCGTCTGGTGTAGCAGCGCGTGCGCGTCGGCAGCGACCCGGAGGCGCCAATCGCCAGCAGCGATCCGGAGGCGCCAATCGCCAGCAGCTACTAGGGTCTTGGGTTTCTCCCTCGCCACGTGGCTGTGAGTATGAATGGCAGTTTTATCGCGCCACGAGCCTTGTCCGTCTGGCGGAGCTGGGCGCGTGGCAGCGCTGGCGTATGTTGGCTTTGATTTTGCCTTCATGGCACCGTGTATCTCGGCACCCAGATGTTTCTCCCACCCCCTCTCCTCGCTTTGAAACTCGCTGGGCCCGACGACGTCTTCGTACCAATGTGCAAGAGCGTCGGTGAAAAACGTTTTTTTGGGACATGCACTGCCAGGCCCTTGGGGATCTGTCACTAGGCGACAAAGTATTTGGTACAAGTACACGCATTCGTCATAGAAGACCCTGAACGGTTTGTAGGGGTAGAGCAAGGGCTCGTGCATGCCTTTGTAGATGCTCGTTGCCAGACCACGGTTGTTTAAAAGCAGTCGCTCTAAGAACGGGGCACGGCCCTTAGCCTTCGAGGTCCACACGTCCAGCTTCATGACTAGGCGCAATGCGTCGCCCAAGTGTCTTTGGTCTTCACAGGGAATGACGTTGACCAACAAGTCGTGCACTACGTGAGCCAAGGGTGAGTCGTCACTGTGGACAGCCTGCCCCAGCCTCTCGTACGTGTTGCAGACCAGCAGCACGTAGTGCAATAGACCCAGAACTTTTCGCTTGTCCCCTTCCTCCATCTGGCCAGGAAACAGCCAATCAGGCACGGGATAATAACAGACCCTCCCCTCGGGGTCGCGGAGCGTAGTTGGCACGCGCAGCCTATCGTCGTCGTCGTCGTCGTCGTCGTCGTCGGGCATGCACCAATCTCGCTCCAGCCCAACAAACACAAATGGACACTCTAGCCAAAGCTCCTGCAAAGCTGGCTCCCTTACTGGTCTCTTTAAAATAGCATAGGGCGATATACCGGACCACACGTGGTAGCGGCATTGCGTATCTTGCTGCTGTGGTAGGAGCGTAGAGAGGCTGTGTAATTGTCGGTATAGCTTTTCCAAGCCGGACACCCTGGCCTTTGCTTCTTCATTCTTGAGCCACTCGAGCAGGTGGGTGTGTCCCCAGTGCTCGGATTCTTGCAGAATAAGCAAGTAGTTGTCTTGCGCCTCTCCAGCAGACATTGCTTTTAGGACAGACAAAGTACATGCTCGCGTCTTTTCGAACACTTGAACGTGGTTACCCACCACCTCGTGGTACTTTGCATCTTCCACCAGTTTATAAAGAAAAGATAGGTTTTTTTTTGTCTCGTCCGACAGATATTTGCTCGCACTCGCGGGGAGCCACGCCAGCTTCCTGGTTTGGGGCACAGTCCCCGAATTTCTCAAGGCCTCTGCGTCGTTGTGCACCCGTGCAAGGATCTTGTCCCGAGCTCTTGCTGGACCCTCGGTAAGCTTGTAGGCTCGAACGCCAAACGCGGTAGCCTCATCGCCGCTGACAAGGATAAGATGCCGCTGCGTTACATGGAGCAGCGCTTTGCAGGGGCTGGAGCTTGGTTTCAACGCTGTCAGCAGCGTTTGTAGCAGCCCATCGAACTCGTTCTGTGCCATGCCCTCCGCTTGTTTCCTATAAGACCAAAAGAGAGCAAGACATGGGGCAAGGACGCAGGAGGGATAAAGGAGAGCGAAAAGGAGAGCGGGGTGCGGGGGTGTTTTTTCTCCCTCTTCTTCCCCCCCCCCTCCCCCTCTTCTCCCCTCCCCCCTCCCTTTTCCCCCCCTCCCCCCTCCCTCTCTCCTTTCTTCTTTCCCTCTCCCTTGTGCTAAGGAGAACAAGTGGCGGGCTCTTTTATTTTTTGTAGGCTATGGACGGCAGACGGAGTTTGTTTGGCGAGGCGGGGCCGGAGGATGTAGAATGCGGAGAGGTCGTGATAACCTGCGAGGCGCAGACCCAGGCGGACCCGGCGCGACAAGTCCCTGGCTCGGCCGTCACGTGCTACAGCGGCGACAAGGCGGTCCAGGTGCAGACGTGCGACGTTGTCATCGCGAAGCGCAGCGACCTGGAGAGAGCGATCGGGGAGCTGCCGCTGGTCACCAACGTAGCGACAAACTGGGATCGAGTGGACCCCCGCCAGCAAAGCGCGGTGGGCGGAGCTGAGGTACTGTGGAAGTTCATGGGCGTGTGCGGGGAGGACGGCCTGTTACAGGGCAAGCAGGTGCGTGTGCAGACGCAGGGCGTGACGGACATGTACCTGCCGCACCTTAACTGCTCCCCCAAGTCCGAGTGGGCGCACGAAGACATGCTTTTTTATGCCCGGCTGCCGTACCCCGAGGAGCTGCCCCATCGGTGGGCGCTGCCCGCCAAGGAAGGGCACTCCCGCGTCCTGCTGGAAGCGCACTGCCTGGCGGCGGCCGCGAACCAAGACCACGCCGGCTTCGCGCGCACGGACAAGCAGCAGGTGCAGGACTGGGCGCGCGTCTTGCGTACCCGCGAGACGACTCCGCCCGAGGCGCAACAGCTGTTCTCGCTGCTGAAACAGTGCGTCGTCGACTATGTCACGCGTGCGGCGCGCCGGGAGGACAACATCCAATACGTAGGACAGTGTGTGCGCCAGGGCTATTTTGGGGAAATGAGTCGGGTCTACATGTGAAAAAAAAAGAGAGAGAGATTGCTGTTGCCAAATCTTAGTTTTCTTTTTGTTTTTTTAATTAAAAGCAGAAGACACAAAAAAAAAAAAGAGCCAGCAAGACTTCTATTTAAAAGGCACGGGGGGCGAAGGCCAATGCTTTTCTGTTCAGCAGGTGCGCTACATCGACAAAGGCTAGAGGTCCCGCCGCCGGGTCCAGCACGTCGCTTTTTTCCGTTTCCCCATTAAAGACCAAGCTCAAGATTTCTTTCAGTGCGTCAGTGTAACAAGTGTAATTGTGCTCAAGGTTGCCAAACAATCCGTGTGTATCGCCAGATGATGTTGCGTATGGAACAATTTTCTTCTTATACTCGTCCCTGGTCAAAGGAGGAATTTGTGTTTTGTCGCCATCTTCTCGACCGAGCGCTTTGTTTAGACGCGCGGCCGAGAGATCGGCCGAGAAATCCGGGCACAGCTGCAATCTCGTCGTGTCCCACCAAGCATTCTCTTTTGAAAGAGAAGTGGTCCATACTGCGCGCATCTCTTTGGCTCGATTCTCTTCGGCTAGATTCATGACAAGCAAAAGGTGTCCATTGCTCTGGATTTCCACCGCTCCAAGAACTGTGTAGCGAACTGAAGCACCATCGGCGCTGCTTGTGTGCACGTGTTCGTTGGTGTGCATGCAATAGTCCAGCGCCGCGTAGACTGCATGGTCTAGCGGCCTGAGCCATTCTTTGTTGTGGGCGCTGCCAAGCCGGCCAAGAATTTGTGTAGCCTCTTTGGGTTTGGTGTCTGCGAATTTCTTGCTAAATTCATTCAGGAAATTTTCAAGGAAGTTCACATCCTCCGCCGCTTGTTGTCGGTTTGGCCCAGTCATTTCCCTGAGGGTTTGATCTGCCAGGATCAAGCAGTCTCGATAGGTTTGGTACGGAAGGAGTGTTTCCTTGTCGTTGTCCGAGGAGAATACAGAGCTCAGTGTCAAATTTCTTTGCAGAAAATTAACCCGACCTGTGTGCCTGATGATGGCGTTGACTGCTTTGACCAGCCAGGGTACAAATTCTGCGTACAGATGATAGGGGCCGGAGCCACTGACTGCACCCGTCTGGCGTTGAAGGAGCCTTGCGGGCACCCGTAACAGGCTGTCGCCCGTGGCGCTTTCAACCTCGCTCTTTAGATCGGCTACTTTTTTGCTAAAGTGTTGCATCCAGTTGCTGTACGTTGGCATGGGGTGCACTTGGTATCGCTTTACGGTCGACGACGACGACTGTTCTGCTGCTGCATCATCATTATCGGGCTTATTTAGCAAAACGAAAACGCGCAGAGCGGGGAATACGCCCATAACAATGAGATTTTTTCCAGTGATGGGACGGATGATAGATTCGTCCGCCGGGTTTTGTTTGATAAATTCTTCTAGCTTGTCGACATTCTTGCTTGCGGGTTTGGTGGGATCTGACTTCTGGAGTTCTTTCGTCGTCATGCTCCGAGTAGTCATTCTCCCTCCTGCAGTAAGATTTTTTTGTTCTTTGGGATCAGGTTGTGGTTGTTGTTTCGGAGTGTCTTTTTTGCTTCTCTTAGCCTGTACTTTTGTCGTCTCAGCCATAGTGTCGCCTCCAGAGCCTTTTGGTTTGGTTCTTCCCCCTTTTTGCCTGTCTTCCACCACCGGTTCCTCTTTCACTGGCGGTTTCGGTTCTGTGACTGGAATCGCTGGAGCGGGGGGTACACTCGTTCGAGAAGAAGCAGAGCTGTCTGACGTACTGGATTTTGTGCTATTTGTGACTTCTGCTCCTTTGGCCGTCGGATCTGGCTCTAGCTCTGGCTTAGGTGTTTGTGTTTTGCTCCTCTTCTTCCGCGCTCTCGCTTTCTCTTCTTCTTCTTCTTCTTCTGCTTTTCGCCGCAGCAGTTGATCTTGTTCTTCTTCTCGTCGCCGCTCTTCCTCTTCCTTGTATTTGTCTTCTTCTTCTTCTTCTTCCGTAGGAGATATCGGTAATTTTTCTGCGCCGTCCGACCCTACTCTCTCTTCGCCACTGCCGCCCGTCTTTTCCTTCTCGCGGGAGATCACTTGTCCCAATAGATCCGGCGATAACGCTTTGCTCATGACCTCCATGCTGTTACTTTCACCCCAGACTTGTAACATTTCCAGCATAACACCAACGCAATGTACCAAATCGGTGGGGATGTCAGAGTCGGGCGTGGAAAAAGCCCCCCGCACCGACTCGATAAATTTCTTATTGAAGTTAGCTCTGCTGATTTTAAAGCTTTTCACCCGCAAAACCCCATCTTTGTAATCAAATCCTGTTGCAATCTCCTCTGAAGAGCTTGGTGAAGAGCTTGATAAGCTCGGTGTACAGATGGAGGATTGCAGAAGCAGTGCGAGTTCGTCAGATGCAGGGGCTTTGTCGTCAGTCGAGGTTCCCTTCGTCTCAGCTACTGCTCTAGCAAAGTAGCTAGCCAAAACACAAAGTGGGTGGCTCCAGCCAGATTAGGACTGTTATTAGTCCAAGTATCGCCCTCTTGCCAAATAGATGCCAAAGTGGGTATTACCATCTCGTCCGCCCTGATGTCTATCCACCCTTTCACAACGGATTTTCTGTCCGCTTTTTTGGCATCCCTCATTTGCGAAAGCAACATACTCGTCGAAGTATTTCTCTGCAATAGCACTTTGCTGTCACTATTCAAGCCACCCGGCCCTCGCGTGTAGTTGCTTCCAATCTGGATGTAGTGTATATTCTGCCAGATATCCAAGGGAGCGACGTGTACATTTTCCCCCTGGGCGCCATCCCACTGATCGAGGTAGTGTTTAACAAATAACTCGGTGATCATCCGGGGGGTCCACCACTTAAAGTTTGGTTCTTTTCTGATTTTGTCCATTACACGTAGCAAGGCAATGACGATTCGGGTCCAAGCAGTCTTGTACGAAGCGGCAGGTTTTGTAAGGAATCAGGGGCCAACCACCAGAGGTGGCCCTGGTAAGGATGTTAGTACCACGCTCGAATCACTGGGCTTCTGTTTTGCCGTATGATCCTGCTCCCAACACAGCGTGTCGAATAACACAATGTTGTCTGTGTCTGCCTTAAACCGCAATTCGCAGAGAGCGCAAAGGATGCGAGCAAATACAAGAACATAAGGCGGCGACGGCTCTGAACCATCCTCAGTCGTACTACCAAACTCCTTCCACAAAGACCTCGCCGCATTCCAAAGTCTTTCCATGTCGTTAGCACCTCAGTGGCTTGTGCGAAAGCTCCTGTCTTCTTAGTTATGTATGTTAGGCCGATGAGGGGGGGGGGGGGAGGAAAGTGGGGGCGGGGGGGGAAGGGGACGAGGAGAGAGAGGGGGGAAGGGGAGAACGGAGAGAGAGAGAAAGAGAGGGAGGGAGGAGGGGGGGGGGGGGAAACCTCGAAACATCCCCCCTTCCCCTCTCCCCCCCCCCCTCCTGCTGCGCTCCTATATCCTCTTTCCCAGGGACAAAAGAGAGGGCTGTACATGCGCGAGTTTTTCGCGTTCGAACGCGTGTAGGTTTACAACAACCCACGCACGGGGGCCATAGCCGCCAAGCAGAAAGCGAGGCGTCGTAGTGAGCAAGGAGTTGTACAAGGCTAAAGTTTCGGGTATCAGCTGCGGGACCGCTATGTCAGCTGGCACCTGCTGCCTGTCAGAGGCTAGCAACAGCAGGAAGTAGCCCCAGATCCAACGCAGCCCACCCACAACCAGTAGTTGGGCAAGAAGCGCAGCAAAGCTGCGCAGGCAGGCAGCCTCCGAGCAAGGGCCAGGCAATTGCGCAAGCCAAAGTCTGTAGATCAGGCTGCGGTCGCCGAGGCGCCAGACCCTTTCGAGAAACAGCCTGCGCTGCATGGTAGGCAGGCAGAGCGGTGCACAGGTGCATTTTGTAGGCACCGCAAGGGCCAGGGCGGGCAGGCCTGACACGTAGGAGACTCGCGCGCGGCCCTCGGACCAGGACCTAGCGCGCAAGGGCCCTCCGTGCTGCAGGTCGTCCGCGGATGCCTCTAGGTCAAGGAAGGAAGTAAGCAAACCCGTCAACGGACAGGTGCCCTGTCGTGCGCAGCCATTGGATTTGTGACAGTAGTGCAGGGCCCCCGAGACGAGGCAGGCCGACCAAAGCGAGCCGCGCCCACCGCGCACCCACCCGCAAGCACGGCTGCAGGTATGGCTTCTTTCCGCCGGGCTTCTGTTCCTGGCGGGGGAGGCCCAACACATAATGAACTGAGCAGCGCAATCAAATAACGGACCGCCAAGTTGCCAATCCATGGGGTAGCGCGCTGCTTTTCCTTTTTGCTGTTGCACAAGAATCTTCCGCGTTCTGAAAACTGAGGCAAAAGAGAAAGAGACAGAAGAGGGGGGGGGGGGAGAAACGGGGGGGGGGGGGAGGGGAGGGAGGGGGGAGGGAGGGAGAGAGAGAGAGGGAGGGGGGGGGGGGGGGGGGGGGGGGGGGGGGAGGGGGGGGGGGGGGGGGGGGGAAAGGGAGGAGAGAGCCGCTGCCCCCGGCAGCGGCCGGGCTCTCTTATACTAAAGGCAGATACCTGCAGCAGCCTTTGCACAGCAAAGGCTGTGCCTCTTTGTTTAGCATGTCCAAAGATGCTACTAGTTCAAGCGTCAACGAGGTTACCCATCTGGCAATCGCATGGGCTAAGCTTGTCAAAAGCTTTTGCCTATATACCTCCTTGAGTCGGGACGATCTACAAACGGTCCGCGAGGGTAGCAGCTTGTCTGCTTTCCGATCATCAGTTGCCGACTCTGCACGCGATATTGCATACAGGACATTTCTAGACAAGGTAGAAAATGAGCTGGATCCAGCAGACTACGAATCTTTTCCAACCGCAGATGATCTCGGTCTTTGGTCAGACGTACCTGAGCAGAGGAGTTTGTGTGCGACGCTGTATGATCTTGTTGTGCTGAGTATGGAGGGCTATTCGCCTGAGGCGACTAAAGAGATGAGAGGTAAAGCGCTGAAGGAGCTTCTGCCTCTTATCTCGAGCTATTCCACTACCATACGCAACAAGCCCGATATAAGCACCAATACTGATCCTGATATCACAACAATAATAGAAAACACCAAGGCCCTTGAGGAGCAGATAACCAGTGTTCAAGCGGAGCTGGCGCCCGAAAGGGCCCCCATCGACGACGACGGCGGGGTAGACAAATTGTACAATCCCGACGTCGGGGCAGGCATTAAGGGGAATCCCGGCGACGGCGGGGCAGGCATTGAGGAGAATCCCGACGACGGCGGGGCAGGCATTGAGTGGGATCGCTTGGCAAAAAAGACACCCCCTCCATTGGAAGATGACTCCTCCTCCTCCTCCTCCGACTCCGACGAGGACCCCGGCGACGAAGCCAAGGATAAGCCACTGGGGCTAGACGATGGCTCGAAGCGTACCCAACCTAATCTTGTGACGCCAACGAGCATTCGTTCCTCTTCCTCCCCCTGGAGAAGAAAAAGAGCAAGAAGAAGATCACGGAGACGAGAGAGAGGATGCGGAGCCCGGCCCCTTCCGCCCCCCCATCCATCATGTCGAGACGCAGTAGCGGCTATATCAGCACCGCGAGCTTTGTTTACTATGTGAAAGTACTGCAGCCACCGGAATGCCGCCCGTACAGCTATTGGACTTTTGAACGACTTCAACAGGAGCTGGCACAAAAAGACGATCGCACGGATTCTCAACAGCTGCTATTCCTGGCGAAGCTGATTGCTATTGAAATTTTCTGGGAGGAAGAGCATGGATTCTCTAAACTTCTTGATTTGCGTGATGGCATGGAAGGTAAAGGGCAACCTCATGCACTCAATTTCCAGCGCATGATGGCAATGATTCTGCGCTCACTCGCCACGGAATTCGAACTAAACAAGAAAATCCCAAATTTTTGTCAGTTGTACATAGATACTCTGTTAAAGTTGGACAAAGAGAACAGGTTGTGGTTTCTGCTGTTGCTTACTGCAAGACGGCAATACCGCCTGAGGCTTATGTGCGGTAAGTATGCAGATTGGGTGGACACATTAATGACTGAGTGGTCGAAAGTGAACGAGCTCCAGTGGAGGAGGTACGACAACATTGGCCGCGAAGGAGCCACAGAAAGGCTGACACACGACGATATATATTTCGAAGATTTTTTCCACGAGGTTTTGGAGGCTGATGTAGGAGAAAAAGAAGAAGCCCCCGACGACTCTGGCGCAGGCTCCGACGACGACCCCGGCGGCTCCGACGACCCCGGCGACGACGACGACCCCGGCGGCTCCGGCGACCCCGGCGACGACGACGACCCCGGCGGCTCCGGCGACGACGGCTTCTTCGGCTACGAGGACGGTTCCGGCGACGGCTTCGGCTACGACGGCTCCGGCGCAGAAATTGCCTCATGAAAATGTGGAACCCCCCCCCCCCTCCCCCTCCCCAAAAAAAAGAACTTGTTGCAAGATGCAAGAATTTAAAATAAAAAAGTTAATAAAAAAGCTCGTACTGAGATTTAGATCACAGGTCGCAGGCTAGGGCTAGTTCTGGGTAGGCGGCACGGCCGGGCCCCGCTTCTTCTTCTTCTTCTTCTTCTTCTTCTTCTTCTTCTTCTTCTTCCTCATCTTTCCCGGCGCAGGGTCTAGCCGCCAGCAAGGCTTGGAGGGCGCCGCGCACCGGCAGCTGCATAGGCTGTGTTACTAGCACGAGCGCCCATTCCTTTTCCAGCAACAAAAATTCCCGAAGAGAGCGGCCGGGCGCGGGGGTGCCGCGGCGCCGGAAGCGCACGTCGCCTATCATTACCAGGGGGTCGCCGCGCGGGGCGGCGCGCGCCTCTGCCTGTAGCTCGTAGCGCGCCAGGGCGCCGCCGCCACCGTCTTCGTCGACGACGCGGCCCTGCCGTGCTAGGATTTCCTGGCCCGCCTCCTGTAGCTGTTGGCTGAGTAGCGAGGCAGGCGCACGCGCGGCCGGGCTCGGCCCCCGGCGCGCGGGGGAGCCGTGCGCAGGGATTCCAGCAGCGAAGCCACTTCGTGTTGTCTGCTCTCGCGGACGGACAAGTTGAAGAGCACCAGCCAGACGATGCTGCCGCCGGCAGCATCGTCGTTGTTTGCGTCCTGCTCTAGTTGCAGCAACAACTGCCCGCCCGCGCCCTGGTCTATGCACCAGTCACGTAGGAGGAGCCATGGCCGGCTGCAGACAGCCGGCGCCGCCTGCCCACCGGATAAGTGCTGTTGTTGCATTATCACTCTCTTCCCTCTTTCTTTTTCTTCTTTTTCTTCCCCCTTCCCCCGGGCGAGGGGCAGGGAAAAGGAGAAAGGGGGGGGGGGGGCGGGCCCCGCCCCGCCCCGCCCCGCCCCCTTTCCCTTCTCGTGTCCTATCTTTTTCTTTTGGCTGCCCTGGCCGAGGGCCCTGCGACAGCGTCTCGCTGGTGCCAGATCTGTAGTTGCTCATGCTGGCCTGCCCTTGCCTCCAAGACACCCTGTCGCAGGGCCGTGGGCGCAGCGTCCCAGGCTGCGCTTAACTCCGGGCAGCCCGGCTGCAGAGGCGCGGCTAATATCAGATGTAGCAGGAGGTAGCGTTCCAGCTCGCCATCCGGGGGCTCACGCGGCCACAAGTTCACCTGTGGCGGAGAGGGAGGGGGGCCGCAGGCTATGTCGCAGACCAGCAGGCGGCACTTGGGCGCAGGCGTGGCCTGCCAAGGCCAGTCCGGCACGGGGCTCTCGAGCCGCCTGACTAGCAGGACGGCAGTCCTTGCCGCCATGCGGAGCTCTCCCCGGAGGTTGGCTATCCGGCCCAGCTCCTGCAGGCAGCAGGAAAAAAGCAACGGTGTCCGCTGCCAGCGCAGCGGTTTGCCAAACAAGATGTCCGGCAGGGCGGAGCGCGCTCCTAATGGGTAGCAGGCACTGGAGGGCTGCTGGCACAGTCGCCAGAGTTCCAGCGCCTGCGACGCCTGGCGGGTATCTTCCATAACCAGGCGGTTCCAGATTTGACTCTGGAGCTTAGTGGGCTTGGTGGGCTGCTGTTGCAGCAGTAGCGCACGCAGGTCTGCCCAGTCGTTGTGCTCCACAATGAGCAAACCCTTGCGGACCGCCGCGCGCTCGGGGTCGCTCAAACGCCCCAAGGCGCGCTGGGCGTGGGGCCGCTGCCAGAAGCGGTTGCGCCAGACGTCCCGGACGGCCGACTCTAAGCACGCGTCAGGTTCTTCCAGCAGCCCCCGCCTGTTGGGCCCTCCCAGCAAAGCCTGCAGTTCCTGGAATCTCGCCAAGAGCTGCGAGGGGCTGCCTCTCGCCAGCGAACGGTAGCCCACCTGCAGGGGCTTCCAGCGCTGTCCGGGCGCGGCCGGCAGCCGGGAGGAGCGGACCACGTGGTGCGGCTCCGACCAGACGCCAGGCATGGCTCGGGCTACCAGGGCCAGCGAGCGCCGCGCCTGCGGCGCAACAAAGACTCGCGAGAAGTTGAGCATAGCAAGCAGCCTCCGCGTGCCTAGCGGCAGAGAGTCCAAGCCCCCGGGCGCCGCCAGCACTAGGGCCGAGGACTGTTTCAGCAGCCGCTGCGCCTCGGCGTCTGCCAGCCGCCGGCTGCAGTGCACGGGCGGCCCCTGCCCCTCCCGCCAGGCCCACAGAGTCTTGCGGGGGATGTCTAGCACGACCAGGCCCTGCGCGGGGCAGGGCAGGCGCGCCGTCTGCCCCGGAAGGAGGCCCACGGGCGCCAGCATCCCCGCAGGCGTAAAACACGGATGGACCTGCGTCAGCCAGCCCCGCCAGTTGGCGGGCGCCAGCACCAACGCACAAGACCCGAGGTCGATCGCCTGAAGCTGCCACAAGCTGTGCCACAGAGCGCGCCGGCCCTCCTGGCCGGCCACGCGCCAGGTCACACACCGCGGGAGGGGGCGACAGTCGCCCCCCGCCAGCTCTGCTTGCCAGACGCGCAACCAGCTCAGGGTGTCCGCCCCCCCCCCCAGCTCCGCCGCGCAGGTGCGCGCCAGGGGCCAGTGAGGGAAACAGCTCGCCAGTGTCAGGCCCGCCGGGGGATGGTCGAGGCGTTCAGCCTGCAGTCGGTACAGGGGCTCCGCCTGGGCGTGCAGCAAACGCCCAGGCGGCTGGCACGCTACACCCACCCCCAGCGCTCGCACCAGCTGCCGCGCGCAGGCGCACAGCTCGTCCCACCCCCGCGCCGCTCCGGCGCAGGGGGACAGCTGCAGTCCCAGCATGTCACCGTGCCTAGACAACCGACAGCCCACGCGTCTTTGGCCTAGCCGCACGCGCAAGTACAGCAGCGCCAGGCTGGCCGCACCACCACCACCACCGGAGCCGGCCGTGCCAGGCTGGTCTGCTCGAACTGTGCCCCCCCGCACCGATTTGCGAGCAGGCTTCGTACAACCACGCGCGCAGCCGCGCGCGGGCCTCCCCCCCCGGGCCCAGCCCCTTGATCAGTGCAGACAGCTCCCCCGCCCCCTCCGGGTGGGGCGCTGCGGTCGGCGCGCTCCACCCGGAGCCGGAGCCCCCGGCTCCGGCTGGCCGGCTGTGCTCGAGCGCGCCAGCCAGCCGGAGCCAGAAGCGCGCCGGAGCGCAACCAGGGGGAAGGAGAGGGATCAGGTACGCGCCCCGGCTGCCTGGCTGCGGGCGTTGCACCAGGCCCTCACGCACCCAGGCGGCGCCCCAGAACTTCTCGCAGGGCAAGGCCTCGGCCCGCACTCGGCAGCAGCGGCCGGAGCAGAGCAACACTGCCAGTGCCAGCTGGTAACACTTTTCGACGTCTCCCTCCTGCGCCCCAGCGGCCCCCGCCGCAAACCAAGCCGTGTAAGCCCGAAACCACTGCTCGTCCAAACCAAAGCCGCTGGCGTGGGCCGCTCTCCCTCGCAGCCGCGGGCGCAGGCTGCGACCAGACGGCGTGCTCCGCCAGGCCCGAACTAAACCAACGCCGGGCGCACCACCCGACCTCCCCCGGCGTAGGAGGCAGCGGCTTCGCACTCAGTAGCACCCGCGCACGCGCAGAGTCAGCCCACCAGGCACAGGCGGGCGACAGGGGGCGCCTGTCCGGCACCTGCTGCTTGACGACGACGGCAGCCGCTGGCCGCGTGGCTGTCGAGCCCGACACTGTCGGGCTCGACAGCCACGACAGACACACGTCCAGCGCCGACGGACGCTCCTCCGCCTCTTCGGTCCAGGGCAGACCCGACTCCCTGCAAAGCTCCGCGCACATTGCCCACGCCCCCGCCAGCGCCGCCGGCACGCCCGGCTCAGCCGCGCAGCTGCTGCTGCTGCTGCTACTGCTGCTGCTGATGATGATGCTGCTGTGCCAGTGCAGCCACAAGGGCACCCAGGCTGGTAACGGTCGCAGCCGCGAAGCACGGTCCCGCACCTGCGCTAGCCGATGCAACACAGTATCTAACAGCTTGGCGCGCGGGTCAGCCGCAGACGATGACGACGACGACGACGACGACCCTCTGCCGCCCGCGACCCTCGTCCGCGCCCCGGCCTCGCACAAGTCCGCCACCAGTCGGCCTGCGAGTCTTTCCCACTGCGCGGTGCTCAGCAAAGGGCCCGCGCAGCCGCACTCGGCTTGGGCCTGGCAGCTCTCGCTGCTAAGCCACAGCAGCAGGGCCAGCGACACGTTCGCCTGCCCCCTCTCCGCCGCCGGGGCACTGTGGCACAGCGCCACCAGCACGCCAGCCAGCTCGTGGTGACCGCTACTCCACCTCTTCTCCTGCTCAGAATAATAGCTGCCTAGACCCAGCAAGCTGCCTGCCAACGCCGCCAACCCAACCCGAGCTGGAGCGCGACCCCACGCCTCCGCTGCCATCCCCAGCCAACGCGCCGATTCTGCCGCCTCCAGCTCCGGGCCCGCCACTGCCAGCAAACGCCTAAAGCACCCGCCGCCGCCGCCGCCGCAAGACGCCGAGGACGACGACGACGACGACGAGGAAGAAGAAAACACCAAAACCACCAGCTCCTGGCTGTTGCACAAGGCGTGGCGCCGCGACCGAAGCACACAGCACCGCTCACTCTCCACTGCTAAGCCCCTGCACGCCCACTCTTTGCGCACCCGTGCAAGCTCGCTTTCCGACTCCGCCACCGCCCATTGCTCCGCTTCTACGTCGCAGCAAATATAAAGCTTGCCCATTTCTCACTCTTTTGCCGGGACAAGACCGCACGGAGGAAGAGAAAAGAAAAGAGCGGAAAGGAGGGGAGTGCGCGGTATGTGGAGGAGAGGTGGGGGGGGGGGGGGGTGCCGCGCGGGAGGGCAGGGGGGGGGGGCGCGTCACAAACCCCCCCCCTCCCCCCCAAGAAAGAGCATAGAAAAAAAATGTCCACGAAGAAGCGGCGCAAGACCTCGTCCGACCCGCCTCCGCGGTCGCGGGATAGCCTGGTCACCCACAGGTGCAGCCCGGAATTGATACGTGCCCTATTCGATACCGCCGGGGCACAAGGGCACCTGGGCTCGCCAGATTTTGCCGCCCTCCTTCGCCGCTTTGCCCTGCCCGGCAAAGGGGCAAGCTTCACCCCCTGCGGCTCAGCAGCACATTTGCCCGTAGTAGACAAACAGTACTTGCAGGAAGGAAAGTCGCGACTGACCCTCAAATTCGATGCCACTATACCCTCCAAGAGCGTGTCCGTCAAGGAAATCTTGCCCGAGGTGTTTGAGGGCGCGGTCGCGCTGCAGAAGGAACCACGCCTGGTTTTCTTGCTCCAGGACAAGAAGCTCGTGTGCAAAGAGATAGAGGCAAGTAACCGCGACGAAGACAACAACGTACTCATCGAGGCCGCCATGCAAGCCCGCCTGCACAAGCTGACGGATGGGGTGGTGCCGCCCGTGCTCGGCGTGCTCTGGTCCGACAGCCGTCGTCGCAACGGCGGGAGCTACTGGCTGTGCATGCCTGCCATGGGCGAACCCCTGACTCGTCACAGCCTCCGGCTGTCAGACCTCAAGGAAAACAGTAAGCTGGTGAGATCTCTGCAGCTGGCGCAGAGAGCCGTGTCTGCGTCTCTGCGCACCATTACCTGCGTTCTGAGCGACTGGGGGCTTCAGAACGTCGTTTGGGACGGCCGGAGCTGCCACCGCCTTGATTTTGACAACAGCAAGATGATCGTGTTCCAACTGGAAGATCTCAAGCTGGCCGGGACGGCTGCAGGCTCGAAGACGACGCCAGCAGCTGCAGGTCCCGCCGTCGCCGACGTGGTCGACTTCCTGAACCAATTCAGCGGCTGGTGCCAGACATGGGCCTGCTTTAATTACCGAGGGGAGGTGCAAAACACCTTCCCTACTCTAGGCGCGCACGATATTGCCGCCCCCTTTCGCGATGCAGTACTTTCGGCCTCGCCCCCGCCAGGATTTGGAGCGCACGTCTAGAAGCCGACTTGATTCTCCGGGGAGTGCAGGGGCCCTTTTTCTACTCCTTTGGCTACCTGACGAGGTGCGGGCTTGCTTGGAAGCTCGCAGACGACGGGACGGAGTACCCCACCCTGCAACGAGCAGGCTTGCTCGTCGCCCGCGACCGCTCAGACGGGCGGGGCAACTTTGCCCTGGCCGAGTCAGAAGATGCGGCCCTGCCCGTCAAGTTACGCAAATCCCTCTCTCAGCCCGGCTCGGCTCCCCCCCGGCTCTCCGAGCTCCACGCTCACCTCTGTACAATAGTCACTGAATTCACCAACCTCTGCCTTCAAACCATGCAGCCCCGCGGGGCTGCCACCCAACAAACAAAAAGAAAAAATAAGATAAAATAAAAAATCTTTTTAATTACTTCTCCTTTACTCTCTTCTATCACGAAGGGACTTTAAATACTGCTGAGTGAGTCGAGTTGTCGACAATGGGGCCCCTGCCAGACAAACTAGTTTTCTGGAAATTAAAGACCTTGCTGCCCCAAGCCACGCGCTACAAGCTCTGCCTCGCACCAAGAAGAAAAAGAAGAAGAAGATATACCATTGGATATAAACAAACAAGAAATTGCTACAGCCGAGGGAGAGCAGGATGCTACAGGTACACAAAACTTTCCTCCTCACCCCGTGCGGCTGTGCTAGCACGTGTTTTGTTTGTAGAAAAGTGATATTTTTAAAAACTAGCTGGTCTTCCTCTTCTTGGCTCTTAGCCCACGCCCTCGCCGTCCTTTTCTGCTGCTTCATACTCCTCGCCGAGCGGCAGCTCGTGCAAGAGCGAGGCGGCGCTGGCCAACGGCTTGTCTTTGATCTTCTCGTATTCGTGCTCCCAGGCATAAAACACGCGGCAGCCGGCCGGCATCCGCTGGCGCACAATGTACATGCGCGCCATCGTCTCTCGGTACAAATCCTTGTTTAAGCGGCCGTGAACCCGAGAGCGGCCCTCGGCGTACTTGGGATGTCCAGGCGGAAAGCCGTGGTACGCGTTCCCGTGGAACTCGTACACGCAGTTCCGGGCCTCGTCGTAGCCATCCAACAGCAGCTTCGTGCCCGGGACTCTGGCCTCGGAGCCCCGGGGCACGTCGGCGCCATTAGTAAAATGCTTGTGCTGGATCCGCCAGCCGGGGTGGGCTTGCTCTAACCTGTCCCACAGCCTGCACGCGGCGATCGAGCACCCCGCGGCCGGCTTAGGAATCAGCCCGCGTGCAAACGCGTGCTCCGCGCACAGCCGATTCTTGCACCCTTGCTCGTCCGCGAAGTTGGCGTGTTTCTTGGCGTCGGCAGGGCAGTCCTCGCACGGCCTCGGGACCTCGTGGCATCCTCGCGCCAGGGCATGCTCCGCGCACAGCCGATTCTTGCGCCCTTGCTCGTCCGCAAAGGTGGCGTCTTTCTTGGCGCCGGCCGGGCAGTCCTCGCACGGCCTCGAGACCTCGTGGCAGCCTCTGAGTCTCGCATGCTCTGCGCACAGCCTCTGTTTGCGCCCTTGCTCGTCCGCAAAGTTGGCGTCTTTCTTGGCGCCGGCCGGGCAGTCCTCGCACGGGTTCAGAACCTCGTGGCAGCCTCTGAGTCTCGCATGCTCTGCGCACAGCCTCTTCAAGCGCCCTTGCTCGTCCGCAAAGTTGGCGTCTTTCTTGGCGCCGGCCGGGCAGTCCTCGCACGGCCTCTGCACCTCGTGGCAGCCTCTGAGTCTCGCATGCTCCGCGCACAGCCTCTGCTTGTGCCCTTGCTCGTCCGCAAAGGCCGCCTGTTTCTTGGCGTCCGCCGGGCAGTCCTCGCACGGCCTCTGCACCTCGTGGCAGCCTCTGAGTCTCGCATGCTCTGCGCACAGCCTCTGTTTGCACCCTTGCTCGTCCGCAAAGTGTGCGTCTCTCTTGGCGTCCGCCGGGCAGTCCTCGCACGGATTTCGCACCTCGTGGCACCCACGCTCTCTGGCGTGCCTGGCACAAAGCTTGAACCGACGCTGTGGCCCGTCGTCTGTCCAATGGTTGCCCGCGACGACTGTCTTTTCATTCTGCCAGCAGCTTGCACACGCTGGCTTCCATTTTGTCCAACCATGCGGCGGCTTGCTAGCCCGACTGAACAAGGCACCGCCAACACTTACTCGTAATTGGTAGTTACGTCCGCCTTGCGAATGAGTAAGCACCTGCCCCGGTGCCGTGGCGCTCGGCTGTGGCAGCCTCTCTTTTTTCTTTGGCTGCTTAGCTTCCTGCCCATCCCCCCGACTTTCCTTTTCTATGTCTGCCAAAGAGACGGAGCCGTGCCGCGCGCACAGCGTGGGCCACTCGCGGTCCTGGCGGACGGTCGCTAGCGTCGCCTGGTTCTCGTGCTCGTAGCAGCTTTCACAGGCCGGCCAGTCCGCTGACTCTTGGCCCCCCCGCCACTCCTTAAACACCAGCCTCTGGCCCTCGACGACCTTGAAGGCAGTGCCGTAGTGCTGCAGCATACGCACACCCGGCCGCCGCTCCACGAACGGCTCGGCGCTGGCCAGGCGCTTCAGCCACAGCCGGACCGCGGAAGACTGGCGGGCATGGCGGCTGTCGTCGTCGTCGGGCCGCTGCCGTTTTGAGCGGCGGCCGTGCTGGCTCACGAACCTTTGCACGGCGCGGCTGTCCATGCAGTCGGCAGACAAGGGGGAGCGGCCACCTCTCGCTTGTGTGTTCCAGTTAGCGAGCTAGGATGTGGGGCGGAAGAAGGAAGGGGGGGGGGGGGGGGGTGCGCAACCCCTGGCAGGCCAGGGGGCTGAGAGGGGTCCGTGTGTGTGTGTGGGGGGGGGGGGGGGGGGAGCACACGGAGCGTGTGAGGGGAAGAGGGGGGGGGGGGGGGGGGCTGGACCCCTCTCCCCCCCCGCAGCCGCCGCCCCCTTCACGGGCGGCGGCTGCGGGGTCTCTTTTCCTCACACACACCTCTCCACCCCGCCCCCTCTCCCCCTCTCTCTCTCTCCCGCCACACGGCAACGTGCTTGCTTCCACGTCCTTGCCAGCTCTTCGCGGGGGCCATGTCCCCCGTGCACACCCCCCCCCCCCCCCGCCCCTTCTCTCTCCCATCCAGCCCGCGCAAGCGGGCTGGGGGCGTGCCTCCCCGCATCTCTTCTAAGCTCGCTTCCATAAAGCGCGCTTGGCAAAGTACAATTTGTTTTATTATTGTTATTAAAAGCTAATGCTTCGGGCCTCCAAGTAAATCACTTTGACATGCAAACGGGTTAGTCGCGTTTTCCAGCAGCTCAATGACCACATGCGGAGGGAGAAGATATTCCATCTCGTAGCTGGCCGTGCTCGGATTAATGTTGAGCAGCTGCAGGTGTTGAATGGGGTATAATAGCTCGTCCGGGGTTGGACAGTGCCTCCAAGCGTCCGACGTGTGCATAATGTCTCAGCCTGGGCAGAGCCGGGAGGTTTGCCGCGGCCAGCCCGTCTCGTCCACCACCTTAGGGCCCGCCAGGTCCTTCAGCACTTGCTGTAGCCAGTCCTGAAGGTCAGGCTTGCTAGCGCAAGGATGCCAAGCTAGATCTCGTGTACAAGAAGAAAGTTTTCTTTTGTAATTTTTTTTCTTTTAATAAAAGAATTTTTTTGCACAGCTCTGACTCCTCCCTCCTGGAGGAGGGAGGGAGGGAGGGAGGGGGGGGGGGGGGGTGTTCGGGGGGCAAGCTCCCCGGGGGCTTGCCCCCCCGGGGGCTTTTAAATTCGTTTGGCAGACTTGGAAGAAGAGGATCTGCGGGAGTTTTGAGAGAAGGAGCTGCGGGGGTTTTGAGCGAAGGTGCTGCGGAAGTTTGAGGAGGAGTTTCTGCGGCCGCCGGCGGGGGAGTGAGTGTCGGCGGTGTTCTTGGGGTGCACCTGACGGCGTTTGGCACACGAGGTGCACTTAAAGCATCTGAACCACAAGAGAAAGATCAGGAGGTGTGCGCTCGGGTAGAGGACGAGGGCGAAGATGAGGCAGGCGTAGGAAGCTCTGTTGGAGGTGAAGCGTTTTGCTTGGTAGTTGATGCAGCGGTTGGCCTGTGCGACGGTTGCTAGTGCCTGTGGGTCGGTGAGTGCCTCCGGGGCGGGCAAGACGAAGTTGAGGAAGCATTGCAGGGGTGCCCGGCTCTGGGCGAGCAGGATTTCGCGGATGGTGCGGTTCCTGCCGGGGTTGTTGTTGCGTATGTCGAGTATGTCAGGCTGTGCGAGGCGTTGTCGTGCGTTTTGGATGTACGTGTCGACAGTGCGAGTGTAGTTGTGGATGTTTTGTTCGAGTTGGAGGAGCTCTGCCATGAGCTGTTGGGTGTTTTTTTTGTGGGAGTCGTCGGAAGAGGAAGAGGAGCCTGTAGCGGGGATGACTAGGGCGGTGGCGAAGCTGTCGAGCGCTTGTGCGGCGCGGGCGGGGTCGCTGAGGGGAGTGGAGCTGAGCTGTAGGTCGGCAGGAGAGGAGGAGGAGGAGTCCAGGGCGAGGCGGCGGCGGCGGGCGGCGCCGCCGGGTGTGGCGTTGGTGGCGTTGTTGCTGAGGGTCCATTGGCCGTCGAGGGTGCTGCGCGTGGCCCAGTGTGCGTACTTGCTGACTGCGGTCTCTACGGTCTGGAGCCATTCCTCGTGCAGGCGCAGGGCCTCGGCGGTGGTGGCGGCGGCCTGTGCGAGGAGCATTCCCTGCTGGTCGCTGTAGACGGCGTCCAGGACGGTCTGTTCCTGGGGTGGAGGGGCGGCGCGGGCTGCGCCGAGGGCGTTCCAGACGAAGCAGAGCGTGTTTGTGGCGGCGGGGTAGAGGCGTAGGGCGGCGAGGGTGGTGACGTTGTCGGGCGCGATTTCGGTCGCAGAGTCTGCGCGCCAGAGGTTTTTGGTGAGGCCGGTAGGCTGGAGCGTTAGCCAGAGAGGCCCGGCGGCCCCGGGCCCGCTGGGCTCGTCCGCCCAGCGTGCCTCGAGGCGCCAGGCGAGCAGGACGAGGGCGGGGGGTAGGAGGTACTGCAGGGTGAGGTCGCGGGTGCCGGCGAGCAGGACCTGGACGTGGGTCGGGCAATCGGGGCGTACGTTGGTGCCCCCCGAGCCGGCTCCGGCGCCGGAGCCGGAGCCGGAGCCGGAGCCGGGGGGCGCTAGGAAGGATCCCGATTCGGGGACGCGGAGCTGGACGGTGACGCGGCCGGCGCCAGAGGCGGCTCGCCAGCGTACGCGTAGGGAGGCGTTGGGCCCGTCGGGCGGGGCGTCGTCGTCTGGGAGGATCATTTCGAAGTTTTCTAGTATTTGGCAGACCCGTCCGTGGGGCACGGCGGTGGAGCGTGCGCAGAAGATGCGTCGGCCGCCCTGGGCGCTGACGGCGTAGACGGGGCGCACGAGGTCGGCGGGGCTGGTGCGCGGCGGGGGTCGAAGTCGTCGTGCGAGGGCCGGGTGTGGAGGAGGGAGCCGTGTTCGTAGCGGTAGAAGTCTTCGAAGCGGAACATGTCCCAGGTGCCGTCGTGGCGGTAGGCAGTCTGCGCGCGGACGCTAGCCCCCAGCGCGCTCTCGTCGTCGCTTTCTGCGTCATCGGTGCCGTTGCCTGGGGGGGGGCGGTGCGTCGTTGCCTATGGGGAGGCGCACGGTGTTGAGGCAGGTGCCGCCGGCGCTGCGCGAGGCGCGCTGGAAGGCGGAGCGTCCGGCGCAGATGTCGGTGGGGTCTACGTCGACGAGGTAGCGTCCGGTGGCGGCGCTGGAGGGCGCGGCGCAGCCGCCCTGTAGCGCGCAGGCGGGTTCGCCCGCCCAGTACCAGCCGTTGTCGAGGGTGCCGAGCAAGAGCTCTTGGCCTGGCAGTTCGTAGTCGACGAGTGCCCAGGAGGTCTGGGTGTCGAGCGTGTGCTGGAGCTCGTCGAGCTCGGCGGGGGTCTTGCCCTGGAGGAGGGGTGAGTCTCGGTCGAGGGTGAGCTGCCAGTGGATGACGGGTTCGAGGCTGACGGGCTCCACGCGCAGGAGGCGCAGCGCGGCTCCGGTGTGCGCGAGCCAGCTGGTGCGGTAGCAGTTGATGAGATCGGCTGCTTGAGGAGGCTGCCCAGCAAAGAGCAGCTGGGCCTCGTTTTCGTCGAGGGCAGGGCGGGCGGGTTGTTTTTCAGTGATTTCCTCTACGAGCGCGAGGGTCTGTGCCACGGCGTTGGCGCCCTGCAGCCGCTGCGCCGAGGACGAGTTGGCGAGGAGAGCGGCGGGTGTGGTGGTGGACCACAGCGAGGGCTGTTGCGCGAGGTGAGCAGCGATGCTCTCCGGGGGGGGCGGTGCGCGCTGGCTGAACTCGGTGCGCATGCCGAGTGAGGGCAGCATCCCCTCGGTGGCGTAGATGAACTCGGCGACCAGCGGCGAGTTGGCGAGCGTCTTGAGGGCCAGTGTCCACTGGCGCTGCAGCACTTGGGCGAGAGAGTAGGGCGTGAGGAGCCAGTCCCGCTCGGTGGCGCCGGCGGCGGCCCAGCCCTCGGGGGTCTGGCCGTTCTGGTAGAGCACGCCCGCGGCGCCGGCCCTGAGGTAGAGCTCGGTGGCGGCCTGGAGCTGCTGCGTGAGGCGGGCGAACACGCGGGCGGTGCGGATGTTGCTGTCGCACACCAAGGTCTCGCGCAGCTGCTGGAGCTGCAGCGCCTCCTGCGCTGTGGAGAGCAGAGCGTCCTCGGACGCGGTGACGGCGGCCCGGTTCCAGTAGCCGTAGGCGGCGCCAGCGCCGGGGGCGGAGCCCCCGGCCCGCCCCGCCAGGACGGGGCGTAGGCTCCAGCGCACGGCGGCCCCGCTGCCGCCCGCGGGGGGCGGCAGCGGGGCGGCGTCCCCCCAGAGCGCCTCGGGCCCCAGGCACAACGCGGTCAGGAGGCCGCGCACGGCGTCGCCGCCGGCGAGGTCGAGCCCCACGGCGGCGGCGTCGGTGTCTTCTGCCGTCTCTAGTTCGGGGGCGGGCTCGGTGCCCGGCGGCCTGTTCTGCTGGGCCCAGCTGTACAGCGTCGCCTCGCGCAGGACGGGGAGGCGGCGGGCCGAGCTCCAGACGGCGCCGGCGGCGGCCGAGGCGGGGGGCACGGGCTGGAGGCTGTAGGGCGCACAGAAGCCTTGGCCGGCCTCGGCCAGGGGCAGCTCGGCGGCGCCCTGCTGTAGCCAGGTCGTGTTGTGGAAGTAGCGCGCGCTCGCGCCCTCTACGCCGCCCGCGGCGTGCGTGAGCTGGCAGCGCTGGGCGCTGACGCGCAGGCGGCAGCCCGTGCAGCGCAGCTGCTGCGACAGCGAGCCCAGGCGGCAGCCGGGCTGCCCCCAGGCGTTCATGACCAGGTCCTCCTTGAAGCCCAGGACGTTGAGTCCCTCCTGAACCCAGCGCAGGTCGCAGAGCTGCAGCAGGCGCAGCTGGTAAACCCACACCTGGCCCGAATCATGGAGCAGCGCGTGCCACAAGCGTGCCTCGTGGCAGGCGCGGTCGCCGCGGCGCCCGACAGCGCGCGCGGGGCGACGCCAAACTCCTGCGCCTGGCCGGGCGGTGCGCCGTAGGGCGTGCTGGGCAGGAAGGGCTGCTCGTCGGCCAGCCGGAGCGAGAGCTCCTCCTGCACGTCGTGCACGTGTGCGACGTAGCGCTGCCGCCCGTAGAGCAGCTCGCGCGCGAGCGCCGCCACCTTCCCGCTGCTGGCGGCGGATCTGCCCATCACGTTGGCAAAGTCCTCCATCAGGCCGCGGGTGACCAAGAGTGCGTCCTGCACGGCGGCGGCCAGCCCGCGCAGCTCCGCGACGGCGCGGTCCGTGGAAGCGTCCAGCTGCTCGATCAGCCCGCCCACGCGCTGCAACTCCTTTTCTAGGCAGGCGAACTGGCCGGCGATGACCTCGCGCTGCGTGTCAAAGTCCTTGGTCCAGCGCTGCACGTTGCTGGACAGGCCCGTCAGCCTCTCCTGCATGTTGGCGATGGCTGCCATGCGCACGCTGCCCAGCCAGCCCTCGAGGTCCTCGGCCAGGCCCAGCCCCTTGAGTTGCAAGGCCAGGTTCTCCCTCTGTTGGGTCGCGATGGCCACGATCCCGTCGGAGCCGCTCCCCATCACCTCTGACACAAAGTTTTCCAGCGCCGCCGCGTTGGCGGACACGTCCAGCGCGGCCTTGGCCACCGTGAGGCGCAGCGTCTCGGTGCTCTCGGACACGGCCCAGTTGGGCTTGCAGCGTGTCTCGAACTTGATGCCAGACTTGGTCTTGTAGCCGGGCTCTATGACGGTGCCCCCGATGCCTATGTCGTACGACTCCTTGCTCAGGAAGCCGCGGTTGAAGGGTGGCAGGCGCGTGGCGGTCGTGGAATCCTTGTGGAGGCAGGTGGCGGCCTCGACTGCCTGCACCTGCCCAGCCTGCTGCTGCAGCGCCGCGGCCGCCTCGGCGTTTCCGTAGCATTTTTCCAACCGCGCGATCCACCTGAAGTACTCGGTCCCGCCGTCGGGGTAATGTGACGCGGGCTGTGGCAGGCTGCAGGCCGAGCCGCGCACCGCTTGGCACTCGCTCTGGGCTTGGCTCCGAGTGATCGGGTTGGTGTAGTCGAGAGGCAGTTGGCACAGGCGGCGGGCCTCGCTGCAGTCGAAGCCCACCCCCTCCAGCGACTTGATCTGGCCCTCGGTGTACAGCATGAGCGCCTTGAGATCCGCGCCCCCGCTGGCTGCGACGTCGCCGAGCGCGTTCATAAAGGATGTGTTGCACCTGTCCTCCATAGCCGCCGGCGCCTGGCGCAGCTCGGCGTGCATGGAGCCAAAGTCCAGCAACGGCGTGCAGTAGCTGTGCCCGCGGTTGCGCACGCAGGCCTGGATCTGGCCGTGGGTACGCAGCAAGCCGTGGTCGGCGCCCGGGCGCGGGTCCAGGCGCTCCCAGGGGTTGACGGGGCAGCCACGGAGCCCCTCGTTCGTCGACTCTGCGCAGGGGCACTCGGCGCCCTTGAGCCAGCCGGGGCTGCCGGGATCGCCCGCCGAGCGAAACCAGAACTGGGCCGCGGCCAGCTTGCAGTCGGTGCAGAAATAGCGGCGGAACTGTTGCAGCTCGCTCTCACCGTCGTTCTGGGGCTCGATGAATCCGCCGCCATCCTCGTCCAGCAGCAACCACAAGCTGTCGAGCAGATCGGCGCGCAGGTCCGCCTCGCTCCCCCCCGAGCAGTCGGCGGCCAGCTCCGCCGACTTGGCGTTGTCCTCGGCCAGGCCGCAATAGAGCTTGCGCTCGCCCCAGCGCTCGCAAGCGCTGCTGTTCCAGCGCGCGCTGGCGCCGGGGCGGAGGAATACCCGCGTGGGGATGCAAGAGAACGCCTCCTGTGTGTCCTGTGCGTCGTCGGAGCCCGGGGTGAATTTACAGCGGTTGTCGCTGGCAAAGACTCGCGGGTACAGCGCGTCGGGCCCGGGCTGCGAAGAGTCCCCCCCCGGCAGGCCTTGCTTTCCTGGCGCGCCTCGTACGGCAGCCCTGGCTCCAGCGGGCGGCAGGGCGGGTCCCATTGCCACTGGAGCGGATAGCCCCGCTGCGAGGGGGGCAGCTGGTGCTTGGCGGTCACGGGATCCACCGCCGCAGCAGCGGCGCCGCCGCCGGCCGCGGCCACGTCGTACTGCGGGGCAAGCCGTGCCCCTTGCAGCCAGGCGTACATGGCCGAGGCCGTCAGGACCGTTCGCAGCGGCCCCGGGTCCTGGGGCGCGGGCTGGGGCGCGTTGGCGTCCCCAGTGAATACCACTCGCTTGATGTCGAGCACGTAGCTAGGCACTTGCTGCGCCAAAACGAGGCGTTCCCAGAACTGACTCTGCGCGGCCGCGCACGCCTGACGCCCGTCAACTGGCGCCCAGCCCACCAGCTGCCTGCTCTTGTCGTTTTCCAGGAATTCGTTCCACATGTTGTCTGTCTGCTCATCGTCGGGCTCGACCGTTTGCTTGCCGTCCTTCTTCTTCTGGATGGCTAGCCAGATCCCCGTGACCAGGCTGCTGATGCCCGCGCCGATCGCTACCCCAGTCCCAATCACCGGCATAGCTAGCGACGCGCCTCCCATAATGGCCAGCGAGGCGATAAGCGCCGTTTCCAGTTTCTTGGTCCTCTCGCTTCCCCCGGGGATTTCTGCCGGGATAAAGGACGTCCTGTACGCTGTGGCCAGACGCATCCGCGCCTGCGTGTGGTGCAGCTCCAGCGCCCGTCGCTGGTGCAGCGCGAGCCCCGCGAACCCGCCCCGCCCGCCATCACCCTGGCTGCAGAGCATGGGAGCCAGACAGCGGCGGCTGTAGTTGAGCTCGTGCAAAAACAGCTTGGCCAGCTCGGCGCCCCGGATCAGGGTCTGCTCGTAGTCGTAGACACTCACCTCCATGTAGCGCTTCTGATAGTTTCGCAGGACCTGCGGGTGGTAGTGTTGCATGCTCGCACAATCCGCCGGGATCCCCCCGCACAAAGGAGGTGCTGGAGAGAGCCCGGCGCTGCCTGCAGGCGTAGCCTCGGCCGGCGACAGCACTGCCTGTTGCAGCAGGACCCGGCGGGGCATGTTTCCGGAGCTGCCGGGCGAATTCCAATCGTAGGCTAGCAGCTCCCCCATGGCTCGGCTCAGGGTGGCATCGGTGGAAGCCGCCGCGCTCCCGCACAGGGCGGCCACCTGGTCGCCCCCCGCCACGAGCGCCTGGTTCACGACGTCGCCCTCGCACGAGACGTGCTCGTGCAACTTGAGCTGCAAGGGCAGGTACTCGAGCGGTCGGAATACTGTCTCGTGAAACACGCCGTTGCAACTGAGCTTGACGGGGACACGCCTGCCCCCAGTAAGGTTTAACAGCAATCTGATTTCGTCGGGTGCGTTGTCAAAGGGGCGTTGGCAGAGCTCAAAGTCCAGAGTCAGCAAATGCTCCGTGACCGCTTCGCTCAGTCCGTACTCGTCGTTACGCTGCACCGAGTCAGTCACACTACTGCGCAGCGTCGCGCCTCGTACCGATGATGTCACACACGCTGCTAGTATCACACACAGCCCCGCTAAGGCTGATGCAGGCCGGCGCATTTCCTTGCTTTCTTTTTTTCGCCAGCTGTTTTTTTTTTTATTTATGTAAATTGCGGTGCCTGGTCTCTACTTGTTTTTTCCCCGTGAACCTCGCTTTCTCCCTCCCCCCCCCCCCCGCCAAGGCTCCCCTCCCCCCTCCCTCTTCCTTCTCTTCCCTCCTTTCCTTTTTCTCCCTCGCTTCCATCCACTCTCCTCTTCTTCCCCCCCCCCCCTCTTCCCTGTCCTCCCCCACTTTTGCACAATGATAGCAGGGGCTTTTGTGCAAAAGTGCCTGACGACGACCAGGCACCATACAGCGGTGACCAGTGCGCTCTCGCAGCTTAGGGGAGGTGGTGCACACCCGTGTGCGGGCCCCGCACACGGGTGTGCAATACAGCACGAATGTGAGCACGGGTGCGTGCTCATGCATGCAGCACACATGTGTTGTCCAGAGTTTGCCAGCACGAGTTTCTGTGCGGCGGGCCGCAGGCGTGCGGTGCTTTGTTTTCGTGAAATACTAGTCCACGTGTTATTCCCGAACCCGGCGTGGCTGCTAGAACGCTCCTTGTCGTGCATAAGCCAGGACATTCGCAGAGTCTTGCGGGCTGTGGGGCCCGCGCGGGAGGGCCTGCCCCCCCCGGCGCGGGCGCGGCTAGAAAGCTTTATGGCTGAGAGTGCGTCGCTCCAGAACCTGTTCGGGGACGCGGAGGAGCTAGGCAACACGCCCCTGCCGAGGCTTCTGGCCGCCGGCGGCTGTCTAGAAAACGGCATGTCTTATTTATACGGGAGGCGCGGTTGGCCACTGCTGGGGCTAACCCAACACTTCACTCGGCAGGGGCCGAGTGAAGAGACAGAGACGGACGCTCTGTTGTGGCGGACGGTGAGCCGCCTGGTAGCAGCCTTCCAAACGGCCCCCGCGCCGGCGCGCTTCTTCTTCGAGCCCCCCCCCCGAAAGTGCGGTCAGGTGTTGGGCCGTGCGTTCCTTCTGGGCTGGCATCAAACGCTGCCAAGACGAATGTTTGCTGGGCGCCGCGCGCGGCTCGAGCCCCGAGATCCTGTTGGCTGCCTACCAGGACGGGGCCTTGGCGGGGGAGAAAGTATGGGAATGCGCGGCTCGCCCGGCCTTAGAGTCATGCGTGCTGCCCACCTGGAGCTTGCCAGACCTCGCCGGCAAGCGCCGGGCAGGGCCCGAATGCCAAGAGTCCTTCCGGCTATGGGCAAGCGCCCTGCCCGGCTACGAAGGCTGGGGGCGTTTGCAGGCGCTGGTCCAGGCGGGGGAGAGAGGCGACGATGTACTCAACCCGTTTGCGGATACGCAGCCCGCCGCCGCGGGCGGCGTCAGCAGCGGCGCAGATCTGGTCCAGGACTTTGGTCTGATCTGGCTGAACGTGCTCGACCTGTCTCTGCAGAGCAGAGGACGCCTGCGGGAAGTACTAGACACGGCAAGCTGCCCGAGCTTTATCCAACAAGTTCTGGCGCGCGAGCCTTCTGAGCAACCGCCATTAGACGGAGCCCGAGGTATTCTGGCCCGCATGCTGGTAGAGCTATTCAACGGGCTGCTGCCCAAGCTCGAAAGACTGACAGAGGCACGCACGGAGAGAGACGACGCTAAGAGCGACGGGGCTCTGCGAGACGAGGGGTGGGAGGCCAGCGGGCTCTGCGCGGTGCGTACGAAATGCTCCTGGCCCGGCACGCGCGCTCGTACCACAGGCGAGCGCTTCGCCGCTACCGCCGGCTCCTGGCGGGCGCCTGTGCGGTGGGGACGCCAGCGCTCCAAGAGCGCCTTCGTCGCATGTGTGACCAAGTACAGCAACGTGCCTGGGGGGGAGGAGGGGGGCACTGCCTGGCCGACGGCGACGACGACGACTGCCGGGACGTGCCCGGCAGTCCCGCAGGGGTGGAAACAGCTCTGCTGGGCCCCATCTGGCAAGAACGAAAAAAACTGGTGTGTTCGTTGTGGCTGGTGTCTATCTACTGGACCGGGGGACTCATCGAAGCCCACGCCCAGCCACAGCTCCAGCCGCACCGCAGTGCGGCTGACTGCTTTGACGAGCAAGTATGCCCCGGGCTAAGCAGGCTGTGGGCACGGGCTTTGCAGGGCTACGACCGCATGGTGCAAGGGCTCCTGCAAGAGCTGCCCTGCAGGAGTTTTGCTCCTGCGGGGCTGCCTCCTTTACAGGAGAGCTGCCGTGACGAGTACGAGGTGCTGCAACAAGTAAGCGAGGACGAGGTAAAGGACGAAGGAGCTGCCACGCGCGTCACCTTCCAGCCCTGCACACTGGACAGGTGGGCCACACTCCTGGGCGGGCGCGGGGCCCTGGACACACCCGCCAAGGAGTGGCTGTGCTGTTCTCGTACGCTGGCGGCCGAGGCTCGGCTGTGTGTGAAGGAGGCGCTGCATCTCTGGGCAGAAGTGGTGGCGTTCGCGCGCCAGAGCTGCGAATGGGACATGCCCGAGCTCCTGCTACCGCCGGACTGGCAGTGGAGCGATGCGGAGCAATTGCACGAGCCCTTGTCTAGGTGGCTACAGCGTGCCTGGCTTGCTCGCGAGCTTGCTCAGTTTGCCGCCGCCGCTAGAGTGCTACTAGCGCGTTGTGTCTAGCCGCTGCAACGGCGGCAACGGCTCTCGGCAACACATGATTTGCAGCCAAAACAGTATAAATTCGTAGCTAGCAGTGCGCAGGGGTCGGCCGCTAGCAGAGAAACGCAGGGTCAGCTTTTCGGCGGCCAAGCCGTGCGGCTTGGCCTCGCTCACTATGCTGACGTAGCCCTCGTCCAACAATTTTGGGGGCGGAGTGAACCCCGCGGGTAAGACATAGACCAGCCCCTCCAGCCTTTGGCCCAGCGCCTCCAGCCAGTGCATTCGCGCAGGGTACGAGTCGTACCAGCGGGCCAGGGCGTGCACCAGCCTGCCCAGAAGAATTTCAGCATGCTCCGGCGGGGGTGGCTCATTAGTGGCAGTGGGGCTTGTCGGAGAGGTCGAGGTCGAGGGCGGGGCGAGCTGCCGCAGTTGCAGGAGCACAGTCGCCAGCCTCTCTCGCGCAACCATACGCGCTTCGCAAGCAAAGCGGTGCACTAGAAAGGCGTCACGGGGGGCCCGGCCAGCGGCTGCTGGCCGCAGGCCGCGACAAAGAACACCCAGGCGTTAGCAAACGCGACCAAGCCTGGCGGGAAGTGCTTGCTTACTGTTCCCAACTCTAGCTGCACTAGCCCGGCTAAGGTACAACCATTAAATAAAACCTGTTGATTGTCATAGTCAAGTACAAAGCACTCCGGGCCGAGCTCCAGACAGAGACATGTGTGCCTTTCGAGGTAATTTAGCACCAGCCCGCCGCGCTCTTTGTATCGGGGCAGGACCCAGGGGAGGTCTGCGTCCAAGCCCGGCCGGAACATTAAAGGCATACTCGGGCCTACATACCGTTGCACCAGGAGCACGGCCCCCCCCCCCGCCCCCGCAAGACCTGCGCAGGTCTTGCGCGCAAAGGAGTATCCCAAGGGGCGCCGGCGTGCCTATTTCGAGGCTTTCTCTGTAAAGCAAGACAGCCTGCGCTAGGGCTGTGGGTAGCTCCGTGGATTCCCTGTACACTTTGGGCTCGTCATTGTCGTTGCCTTGCTGTTCCCAGGGGTCCAGCAGCCGGAGCTGACAGTATACTCCCGGTTGCAGCTGCGCCAGCTTCCCTCCGGCACTCAGGTGGCTCCACCAGCCGGAAGGCGCGGGGCTAGTAAGGCAACTAAGAATTCCCGTCTTTTTTTGGATATGATTCCAGCCACAGCACACACTAGGCTCGGAAGCAGTGTAAGCGGCTGCCACCTGCGCAGGAGGATTAAAATAGTACATATCCGCAGAAGCAGACGGCTCTTGCGGGCTTTGCCAGAGTGCCTCTGGCAAAGCCTTCTGCCACAGCTCAGCCAAGTCTCTGCAAGCCTGTGCGGCTTGACAGAGGCTCATCTTTTTTTCTCTCTTTTTTGAATACAAGTATGCAAAGCAGGGAGGAGGGGAGGCGGGGGGGGGGGGGAAAGGGGGCAGAGGAGAGGGGGAGGGGGGGGGAAGGAAAGGAAGGGGGCAGAGGAGAGGGGGAGGGGGGGGGGAGGAGGGCAGGGGGGGGGGGGAGTGGGGAGCGGGTGGGGAAAGAAACACACACACACACACACACACACACACACACACAAAAATCGGAGAGGCACAGGATGCAGGCAGACGTAACTGCGATAGCTGCAATCATACGCGAGCAAGAGGAAGCCGATGCAAGCCTGGCATTGCAGTGTTCCGATGCCATTGCGACGGTGGAAGAATCCGGTTCGTTGGCCCTAGCATTTCTGGAAGAAGAGTTTAAGCTCAACCGCGGTGCGGTAGAAAGCCTGCGCTATTTTGTATTGCACACAGCGCCAAGGCAAGTGGCGAAGCTGTCGACGCAGCTGAGATTGCGACAGGTGGATGCCCAAGAGTTTGAGCGCCTGCGCAAGAAGAGGAATCAGGGCAGTGCGTTGCGAAACGCTTTGTGTTCGTGGCTAGAGGCCTTGCCAGAAGACGATGCAAGAGTCAGGGTGCCCAGGCTTGTAACTATACCCCCGCGCACGGCAACTTCTTCGGAGAAGCGTTATGTACTGAAGCTAGGCGTCGAGTTCGCCGGGTTTGAGGACCCCAGCGGTTGCTTCGAACAAGTATGCGAAATGGGGGGGACGTGGTCGGCAGGCCTGCTGGCACGGGTGACCTGGTCCCTGTTCGAGTGCCAAGGCGCCGGCCGCCCCTTGGTGGAGGTGACAGCGGAGTCAGGCGAGTTATCCCCTCCCCCGGAGGTCATCCGGCTGTTGTCACTGCCCTGGCCCGCCAACCTACCACCCCCTAGCGCTCTGCGGAGCTGGGCAGAGACTGAGCGCTGGCTACGCCTGCACGCGGGGGACCACGTGCAGCGCACGCTGGCGGGGATGGAGCTGGGTTCGTGGGTGCCATTCGTGCTGCTGGACGGTGTGTGCTGGGCGCTGGAGGGGCGCGAGACGCCCCCGATGGACCACGCGCCTATTCGCCAATGGGACAGGCGGAACAACGCCACCAGCGGGCGCGCGCCTGATACAGCCCTCTGTCGCACGTCCCAGCTGGGGCACCTGCCTGGCCAGGTAGTCCGGGAGGTGTACAAGATTTGCGCCGGGGCTAGCACCCCGGGGGGGACTAGACGCCGGGCGGTGGCATGGCGCACGGGGCAAGCCGACAGGACAGAAAGAACCAAGCCCAGCGGGCAGTCGGGAGCTGACTGCCCGCTGGCCCCCGCTGGCAGCGCGCCGGCGCGCTCCAGAGAAGAAGAAGAAGAAGAAGAAGAAGAAGAAGAAGAAGAAGAAGAAGAAGAAGAAGAAGAAGAAGAAGAAGAAGAAGAAGACGTAGTAGAAGAAGACGTAGTAGAAGAAGCAGAAGAAGCAGAAGAAGCAGAAGAAGCAGAAGAAGCAGAAGAAGCAGAAGAAGCAGAAGAAGCAGAAGAAGAAGAAGAAGAAGAAGAAGAAGAAGAAGAAGAAGAAGAAGAAGAAGAAGCAGAAGAAGAGCAAGAGGAGAGCGCGGAGAGTGAGGCCGGGCTGCCCCGGCTCCACGCCGGGGGCGAGAAGCAGGCGGCGACGGCGGCTGCGTACCACGTCGAAAACATGCGCAACCAAGAGGGCACAATGATCGGGACTAAGCGGCAGCGGCGCTTGCTGCTTTACCCCTGCGTGGAGCCGGCGCCAGCGGCAGTCGATGGCGTTGCGAGCGACCCGGCGCTGGCTCCGGGCTTTGGCAACGTGCAGAACAAGGCGCCACGTGATTTCGCCTCAGACTGGGCTAAGCACGTCTCGGAATGGCGCTGCGCTCGCACAGCTCGGGCGGCGCTCCCCAACGAAGGGGTAGCTCAGTTTGTCCGGACGCAGGTTAAGAACGATTCGGCACAGCCCGTCCTGATCGCGCGGGTCCTTGTCGGGCAGCCCTGCGACTTGCCCATGGTTCTGCTCTGGCGCGCGCTGGGCGTGGAATCGTGGAGCAGGCTGCGGCGGTTGGTGGTGCGCGGAGACGACAGCGCTACCGAGGCGCTGTATGTCGACTTGCTAGAACGTTCCTGGCAGTTGAACGAAGGCGTGCGAACGCGGCGGCAGGCCGTTTCGCTTGGGCCAGCTATGGCTCCCGCGTGGCAAGGAGGTAGACGTCGGGACGATCGAGCGCCAAGGTTTATGGTGGCTGCGGCACCGCTACCTGCTGCACATCTTTCCCGGGGAGCGTCAGTGGCTTGCCCAGTACTTGCGGCGACAAGCGCGCACCGCGCGCTTGTTGCCTCAGGCGGTGTGGGCGTTGGTGGCCAGCTATGCACTGGACGCGGCGCGTGAGCGGGAGGTCGCAGCCTACGGCGACGAGCGCAAGGCGGAGCACCTGGCCGACAGTGCGCGTGTGCTCTGCCGGGCAGAAGCGGGGCTGCCGGGTGTGCTGGGAAGCGACGGTGTCCCCCGACAGACGGGTTTGTCGGACCCGTTGGCCCTACAGAACAGAGCGGTGCTGACGCTGGCACAACTGTACTCCCACAACCTCAAGCGCGCGGTGAACAAGGAAAGGGCGTGCCTGCAATCGCGCTTGGCGTCCTGGGCGGGGCTGGCGGTGTGCGTACCTCCCGCACATTTGTTTGATTCGCGCCAGCTCAGCCGCACATTCCAGGAGTTCACTTCGCCGCGGGACAGGCCCGTCGCGCAGGGACTGTGCGACGACGGACAACCACTGCAGCGCGTGCTGCAACAATTCCGGGGCAATCTGGCCAAGAAGTACTCGTTGGCTAGGCGCGTGTGTCAGATGGTGCCTAACGGCCAGGGCATGACATCGGATCAACGCTTTGACATATCGCAAATGGGCTTCCTGGATCCAAGCGAAACCAGCAAGTCCAGCTACGACAAACGTCTGGCGCTCTTCACCACTGTAGTGCCCGAGCTGCCCCCCGAGTGGCTGGCGGCCCTGGACGACTGGCTCGCGCAGTGCTGCACACCACTGCCGCGCCGCCCCGAGCTAGGGCCAGAGCCTTACGCGGTGGAGTGCTTCGGACGCCTCATGGGTTTTGTGGCGGGCGAAGAAGCTGCCAAGGCGCTAGCACACCAGCTGCGCACACTCAAGCGAGGCGCGCAACGCACGCACGTGCTAGAAGCGGGTGGTCTGGCGCTGCGCCACCTGGGCGTCCTGCTCGACCACACAGAACGCCGCCTGCTCATCCACACCTACCCCGGCCGTCTGGCCGCTCTCGTGCTGCACGTAGCCCAAGGGCGAGCGCCGCTGCCCCTCCGGGTCCGGCAAGTCTGGGCGCTGAAGCGCCTGCGCGCCCTCTGCGGCCTCCCGCTGGCGCCCACGCCCGGCCTCTCCTACGAAACCAGCAACTGTGCACGCGTTGCCACCTACGAGGATCTCGCCTGCTGGCGCGCGCTGCGCGACGCCGGCGTCCTCGTCTGGCTCTCCGTCCAAGAAGCCGCCTGCCAGCGAGGCTGCGAGAGCCTCGCCAAGCTCGCCAGCCAGGCCGCTAACGCGGCCTGGAAGGAGGGCAGGGGGAGAGGTTCGGGGGGCCGGAGCCTCCGGCCCCCCGACTGGGTGGATGTGTCGCCGGCGCGGCACCTGGGGTTTTCGTCATCGCTGACGCTGTTCCACGAGCACGTGACGGGGCCCCGCCTGGTGTACGCGGCGGGGATGCAGACCCAGGCGATTGCACAGCACCGGCCCGGGCGCATCCTGGCCAACTCTACCAAAGAGCTCCTGCACGGCGAGCGCGGTTTGCTAGAGGCGCCCCTGACTGCCTGCACCGTGGGGCTGCAGCCCCTGGGCGTCAACGTGCCCGTGGCGTACCGCGCCTGGTCCCACAACCAGGACGACGGAACCGTCTGGTCGCAGGGCGCCGTCGACCGCGGCCTCTTTGCCCACGTCGAGCACAAGAGCTACCGCGACACTTACCAACTCCAGCCCGGGGGGCATGCTGCCCCCCGACCCCCCCCCTGCCTCCATTCCAGCCCGCGCTAGCGGGCTGGGCAGCATGCCCCCCGGGTGGGAGAGGCTGCGCGAATGTGCAGCACGCGCGCTGCTGCGCGAGCAGGCCCTGCGCAGGGCCGGGCGCCTGCCCACCCGCTGGCGCGGGTGGGGAGGAGCTGTCCCCGCGGAGGCGTACCTTTTATCGGCGCAGGCACAGCTCGGGGACAGTCCCTACGCGGGCCTGGGGCTCCCCGCCGTGGGGCGTGTGATCCTACAGGGCGACAGGCTGCTGCGGGGGCTCGGCGGGGAGCAGGAGGTCGTGGTCCGCGAAGTGCGCGCGGCGGCGCGCGGCGTCGTCGCTCAGACCTACCTCTCCATCCACCCCGCTGCCGAAAATGACGACGCCCCGCCCCCCGGCCGCCCCGCCGCGGCTCGCCCCCCTGCTCTGTGCGTGGCGGACCCCGACCCCTCTGCGGGCGCCATCGCCACGCTCCTGCAACAGCTACCCGACCCCGCGGCGGCCCCGGGGAGCGGCCGCTACCTGGCCAGCGCGCGGGTTGTCACCGTACGCCTCGCCACCTTCCAGCACGGCGACAAGATAACCAACGCGTCGGGCCAAAAATGCACCGTCTGCGTCACACTCCCCGACCGATGCCTGCCCTACCTGCCCACAGGGGAACGCCCCGCCGTGCTGCTAGGGCCCTCGCAAATGCTCCGCAAAACTATCAACGACTGCCTCACCACCCTACAGACCAGGCTCGTCGCGCAGCAGGGCCCCGAACTCATCAACCAAGTCACAGGCGGCTCCGCCACTCACGTCTGGCCCTGGAACCAGGAAATACTCCTGCACACCACCGGGGGGCATGCTGCCCAGCCCGCTAGCGCGGGCTGGAATGAAGGCAGGGGGGGTTCGGGGGGCAGCATGCCCCCCGGCAGCACGCCCCCCGGGGAGTGGCGCCCCGACTTCCGCTGGGTGCTGGAGTCGCTCTGCCTGCCCACCCTCGCCAAGCTCTGGAAACGCTGCCTGCAGCACTGGCTGCGGCGCGCCGGCGCCGTCAGGGTCGGCGGGGGGCCCGCCCTCGCCGCCCTCAGCAAGGTCCTGCGGCTCTCTCTTGTCCAGCCCGCTAGCGCCGGGGGGCATGCTGCCGGGGGGCATGCTGCCCCCCGAACCCCCCCTGCTTCCCTTCCAGCCCGCGATAGCGGGCTGATGGAATGGGTGGAGCGCGAGGAAAACTGGCTGGCGGAGCGCCTGGTGCGTGCGGGGCTGCTTAGCCCCCAGCCGCAGCGGCAGCGCGGCGGGGGGGCGGCCGCTGCCCTGCGCCTGATCCTGGCGCGCCGCCCCGCGTCTACTTGGGACCTCAGCAAGGGTTGGTACGACGTCTTGCTCCCGTGCTCATCCTGGCTGCCAGGCGTTCTGCAAGAAGCGCAGCTGAACCGGGAGCGCCTCGTCGCCACATTCTTCCCCCTGGCGGATCCGCCGCGACAGGCCAGCCTGTCGTCGCGGCCGACAGGCTGGAGACTCTGCACATGCGCGCCGCTAGCCGCATGTACAGCCCCGCCAGCATGGACCTAGACCCTGCGGGAAACGCCTCCCTCTTTGGCTTCCAGTACTACATGGCAGAGGAGAAAACTTCTGAGATCCAGTTCAAGGCACGGCACCGCGGGGGCATCGACCCGCTGACCCACCAGGGCACCAAGTCCAGCAAGGTCGACGGTGCTAGCAAGTTCGACCCCATGACTCTTAATTCCAGCGTACAGGCCTGCTCTACTTCCCTTCTCAAACAAGTGCTTGAAACCTCGGATTCCCGCTGCGATTTCATCTGCAATCTATGCGGCCGGATTGGCTTTGGCGACCCTGCTACCGGACAAGCTACCTGCCTGACCAGATCCTGCTCCCAAGCACAGGCTGCCGGCAAATACACAGGCCTAACCGCTCGTCCCACCTCGTTTGTCTTTCTCAAAGCTATACAAACACTCGACGCTACCGGGCTGCTGTACCGCATCAAGGCTCTGCCGATGCCCTAGCCATCGGGACAGAGGGAGGCAAAGGAGAGAGGAGGGGGTGTTGCTTTTCTTGTCTCCTCCCCCCCCCCCCATATCCTCTCTCTCCTTCTTTCCCCCCCTCCCCTCCCCTTCCTTCTCCTTCGCTCTTGCTCTCTCGGCTCGGACGAGCCGAGGCCGAGCGTTGGCCCCGTATCTAAAACTTATATTAATAAAAAAAAACACACACACACACACACCAAAAAAAAAAAAAAAAAAAAAAGCCAGCTGAAAAAAAAAATCATCTACCTCGTAGATGAATATAAGCTTGGAGAAGCACCGTTAATTTAATCATGCGGACAAGTTTCAATTCGACCTCTAACCGAGGTCGGACTTCGCGTAAACGCGGCTCCAGAAACCAAGAAACAAAAGTACTGGAAAACGAATCAGCAGAAATCGAGACACCGACACTACAACAGAAGGTAGACCCACGCCCGTCCACGCCGAATGCTACAGTCGACAAAGTAGAAACGAATCAGCAACGAGCAGAGATTAAGGCAGCAAGGCTGCCCATAACACGATCCAAATACAGAAACAAAAAGGGGCAAGATGGACGTGGTTGTTGGAAAAACACGTGCCTCTGTGTCACCATGAGTTCCGCGTTCGTGATCATCAGTATCGTGCTGGTCTTGGTGGGAGTTGAAGGCAAACTAATCGCCGACCTACGCCGCGCCGGTCGCGCGGCCTATACGTCCAGTGCCGCAAACTACCAGAACAGCAGTGGGCTGGGAGGCAGTCCAACACACAGTACAGCCGCGAGCCCCCAGCCGACCGTTGTTTCTCCCAGCCTTGCTAGTGTTAGCGCTAGTGTTAGCGCTAGTGTTAGTGCTAGTGCTAGTGCCAGTGCCAGTGCCAGTGCCAGTGCCAGTGCCAGTGCCAGTGCCAGTGCCAGTGCTACTAGTAGTGCCAGTGCCAGTGCCAGTGCCAGTGCTAGTGCTAGTGCTAGTGCTAGTGCTAGTTCTGGTGCTAGTGCTAGTGCTAGCAGCGGCACTAGCAAACACGACAGCGGTGGTGGTGGCGGCGGAGGGGCTGCAAGCCCCTCCGCGTCTCCCAGCGCTCTTCGTAGCTTGCTCAACTGCTCGGGCGCTGCCGCCGGGGCCCTGCGCTATTGGGGGGCGCCCGAGCCACAGCCAGCCACAGGCTGGCTGTGGCAGTCAGACAAAGCCAACGCAAGCTGGTGGCTTGCCTTGGAACTACAAGCGCCAGCGGGGGGCGGCGGCAGCGCCCCCCCGCCCGAATTCCAAGTGTACGGCGAGCCCCCTGACTGCGTACGGATCCAACTTCCAACTGCGGGGCCACGCCCCGCGAGCGATGGGGTGTGCACGGGGCAGGGCCGGTGGGAGTTGAAGGTGGAACTTACCCTAAGCTGCAGTCCAGCGTCAGCGTCGGCTTGGCTACGACAAGTCGAAGGAGAGTGCGTGCGTTGGGAGATCCCCCTCGAACTCCCGCCAGCATCTGCGCTGGCGCTGAGCTTCTGGCCAGCGGATTTCTCAACAGAAGCTGCTGCTGAGCTTACCTCTCAAGATATGCTCTTGCTGGAGACACTCGACCAGCCGGGGGCTGGTCGTGCAGCCCCCTGGCCTGGACTGACAGTATATGTAGAGGGCGGGTTTTCCCACACGTGCCTGTGGGCTTCGGCCCCCGGGCTGCTCCCCAATGCCAGCACGCAGCTTGTACCCTCCCTCTGCTACCTCAGCGACCCCTGCCGGAGCGCCGGGCCCGTGTACGGCCTCAACGTCTCGCTCGCCTGGACTGGCAGGCGCAGCTCGCTTTTTTGCTTGGTGCCAGGTACCCTGCCCGACGCTATGCTTAACTCCAGCTACGCGCTCCTTACGCTGGAAGCGGCGCTGTGGCTTCGGAACGGCACCTCACCCCTGACCACGCGTGGCAGGCTGCAACTGCCGCTCTTACACCAAAAAAGCGGCGGGGCGGGGCCGCCCAGCTCCAGCTCCAGCTCCAGCTCCAGCCCCGCCCCGACGGGCTCGAGCTACGCTTCCACCCTCACACCAACCCCGCCTGAATTCGGGGGCTCAAACCCTTCTACGACCCTGCCCTCGAGCGTGGGGCCAACACAGCAGGAGCGGGCGCTCCTCGGGGCCGGCCAGGGCTCCTGGCATCAATGGCTGGCTTACGCGCTCGCGGCCTTCTTTCTAGTTTGTTGTTGTTATCAGTACTACCAAAAACATCACCACCAGCTGCTAGCCAAGGCAGCTCTGCCTGGGCTAGACACCACCGCCATCAGGGGAGAAAGCCAACCGCTGCTGCTGCAACCGCACGCACGGGCTTCTTCACAAGACAAGCAGGGGCCTAGTTCGGCACGCCCCAAGTTGCAGGAACCTGCCGACCTAGATCACGAAGAAGAAGATCACGAGCCCGCAAGCAGATCCCGCGAAAACGGCTGTATAAAGAACGGCGTTCTGCCCCTCCAAGACATTGATCCAGAAGGCATTCCCCAACGCAACCCACTGCTAACAGTACAACTACAACATCAGAGCCCCCCCCCCAGCCCTCGACATAGCGCTGGACAGCAAGCATAGCTACGACTCTCCGGGAGCTGTCACGCTACGACAGGGCGAAAGCTCCTCGTCGTCCTTACTAGGACCCTACATGAACCCTCAGAATTCGCAATATTTTCTGGACCTGGGCCCGGACCCAGAGAGCCCGGGCGCGGGGTCCCCGCACCCTCTGCTTAACGATCTAGAAAATCTAGACACAGCATAGGGGGGGGGGGGGCGCGGGGGGGAACAAGAAGGAAAGAGGGGGGCGGGAAGGGGGGAGGGGGGGAGATTTTGTGTGTGTGAAAATTGGGGGGGGGGGGCGCCCCCCCCCTTGCTGCCAGATAAATCTTACAGAAATAATAAAAAGGAAACGAACAACAGAGAAACCTCGCAAATGGTTGCGACGCTACTACAAACTGCTGGAACTGCCTGGCTGTCGGTACTGCTTGCGCTGGGCGTGCAGTTAGTTGGCGCTGCTTGTCCAGAAGGCTTATGCCCTCCGGGGACAAGCAGCATGTGTATGAACGCGGACAGCACGCTGGCGAGCTGCACGCGCGACCTGTGTGGCTGTCTGGCAAGGGCGCCGGGGTCTTACTCGTATGCTGGCCACACTGCCGAAGAAGCGCGCGGTGCTTTTCTAGCGCTGGAGCTTGGTGATGGACAAGGTGCAGAGACTCGCGTGCAAGTGTCGGCGGGTTGCGATGTCCATCTGGTCTTCTTAGTGGGAACCAAGCTGACTAACCTCACGCAAGAAATGATCTTAGTGAAGGAAGAGTTGAATTTTACGCTGGACCTGCAGGCGCGGATAGGTATGTGCTCCGATAGCATCTTGGAGAATCTGGCAGAAAATGTCGCGGATGCCATCGACAACTATTACAGCGCTGGCACGATCAAGTACCCGTACATGAGCGAATACATGTTTGACGACGGCGGCGCTCCCCAGGACGTGGTACTGCGCCACCGCTGGGCCCGGCCCTGCACTACTAGTGGGGCTCCTGCTACGCCAGGGCGTGCGTACTTGCTGATCTGGTACCACACCTACGAAATCGTGTACACAAGCGCCCGGGACTGCCTGCGCATCGACGTCCCCAGCCCTTACGGACTGTATCCGCCGCCGCCACAGCCAGGCGTGGGCGTCGGGGGCAGCGGAGGCGGCTGCCCTTGCAGCAACTCGGCGGCGTGTGAGGCTCCTATACAGAATTTCAGCACGCCGCTCTGGGGAAAGGGCTACGAGGTGTACACGGGCTGCGAACGTAACTGGACAGAACCCCTTTGGGAGGACAGCTCCAGCTCCAGCTCCAGTGACAGCTCGAGCTCGAGCTTTGGCGAAGAGCGGGTGGGGTGCCCGGCCGACCTGTGTCCGGCGGGCGAAACAGAGGCGTTTTGTTTCATGCTTGACACCACGCTAGCAAACTGCAGCCTGTGGGATTGTGGCTGCCGTGCTCGCGCGGCGGGCACATTCACCTTTCAGGGCACCGAAGCCGGTTCTTTTGGCGTTGTGGCGCTGGCGCTGCGAAGGGGGCAGGGTGCGGAAACACGCCTTACCATCTCGCGTGGCTGCGACGTGGGCATCGATCTGTCGGT
Source organism: Paulinella micropora (assembly GCA_019918135.1). NCBI lineage: Eukaryota > Cercozoa > Imbricatea > Euglyphida > Paulinellidae > Paulinella > Paulinella micropora. The sequence goes on from WBZZ01005603.1 coordinate 246,730, forward strand.
GCGGCTGCTGGCCGGCTCGGAGAAGAACTTGAGCGAAGACACTGCAGCTCACGTCGGCCTGTGCAGCGACGGGCTGAGCATCGCCTCCGAGTACGTGCTGGAAGCTTTGAACAATAGCTATTCGCCAGGCTATACGGCTGCTGCACAGGCTCCCTCCAGAAGATACCGGTTTGAAGACAGCGGCCCCGCGCACCAAGTGGTGCTGCGCCACAGGTGGTCTCGGCCCTGCACAGGGGGCGTCGAGGGTTCCTTGTTTGCGTACTTGGTGGTGAGCTACTACTCGTTCTTGGCCTACAACGGCACGGGAGGCTGCCTGCGCCTGGACATCAGCAACCCGTTCGAGTTGTACGCGCGGCCCTCCACAGGGGCAGGCGAGATCTGCAACTGCCAGGGAGCTCAGGCGTGCGCGGCGCCCACGCTGAATTACAGTGCGCCGGCGCGCGGGTTGGGCTACGAGCTGTACGAAGGCTGCGAGAACAAGTGGCGGGAGGCCCTTGGCACCGCCACCACGACGACGGCGCCAGGCAACGGCACCAGCACCACGACGACGGCGCCAGGCAACGGCAGCACTTCCGCTGGTGGCCCCTCGACGGGGCCACCAGCGCTTTCGTCAGCCCCTCCTAGCTCCGCCGGCACCTGCTGGACCTGGCTACTAATTTTGGCACTCTTGTCCTGGATGCCTTGACAGTGACAGACTCTCTCTGCAATTGGAGTGTATAATTAAAAGCATAATTCTTTTTCAATTTTTTTTTGTTTAATTACCTCGAAAGACCGAGACTTTATTAATTACAGCTGAAGCCCCCCGCCGTGTTGGTGCAGCTTTGGCCCAAGAGGCAGTTGTGCGTGCCAAGCTGGCACTCGTTCACGTCGTCGCAGGTGCTTTCCTGCTCTAACAAGTCGGCGCTGAACCTGCCTCCTGCTTGGCCTGTGCAGTGCGCCTGCCCCCCCGCGGGCAGACGCTGGTACGCAGCGGGCAGGATAAACCGCAGCTTGGACCAATACAGGCCGCCCAGCACCAGCGCGTCTGGCTGTACGAAACGCACCGCAACGGTTAGCCCCTCGATGCTGCTCTGAGGGGTGCCCCAGGGGCCGGCGGAGGCATACACCGTGGTCCAGCTCAGGCCGCCGTCGTTGGAGCCCACCACGCGCAGCGCCGCCAGCCAGTACAACGGCCCGTTCTCCGCTGGCTGATAGGGAAAGAGCGACAGGACCCTCAGCCCCGCGTGCCGGGAGCTGGCGGTGGAGGTGAGTTCCAGGTACTCGCCGCGCACGCCGGCCGGCTGGCCGTCGACGTTCATCGTCAGAGCGGCGTTGGCAGTCGCGTCTCCGACGCAGGCAAGCGAGATGGCGCCAGCCGAACCGTTGCCGTACGTGCTCGGTGCGCTGATCCACCCCCCGGCCCCAGTATCGGCGGCGGTGCTGTTGTTGCTGGACGCGCTCAGTAGCCAGCCCACCGTCGTCGCCCCGCCCACCGAGGTTGGCGGGGCGAGCTTCAGCTGATACATAGCCTGCCGGGCTACGTATCCCGCCGCACAAGCGCAAGTAAAACTGCCCACGGTGTTGGTACATCGCTGGTTGGCCGCGCAGTCGTGCGTGCCCAGCTGGCACTCGTCCACGTCCTCGCAGCCCGGCAGCAGGGCTGCCGGGGCGTAGCCCAGCATGCATTCGCAGGCAAAGCTCCCCACAGTGTTGGTACAGCGCTGGTCCCCGCTGCAGGAGGGCGTGTTGGCACAGCCGCCGTCCATGTCCTGGCAGACACGCCGCAGTTCCAACAACAGTGGGTTCAGGCGACCGAGCGCCACCTGCCCCGTGCAACCCAGCGCCACCGGCACTACAAAACGGAACCTGTTCCAGTACCGGCCGTCCAGCGGCCGGCCCGCGCGCCCGCTGCTGAGCCCCCAGGCCTTAGCGGGCTCTAGGGGGCTGCCCGCGTACACGGTGGTCCAGCTGGCACCGCCGTCGTTCGAGCCCAGTATGTGCAGCCTAGCCGCCGAGCTGGCGCCGGCTCCGCTGTCGGGCCCGGCGCCAGAGCCGGGGTACACCTCGACTTGGGCCAGCCCAGCCCTATCCAACGGAGAACCGGCACTGAGCTCTAGGTATTCGCCGGAGAGACGGCCGCCTCCTTCCGGGCGGCCGTCTATGTTGCTTGTCCACGCGGCCGCCGAGGTCGCGTTGGCCGCGCAGGCGAGCGCGCCCTGCCCTGCCCCCGCCGCAGCGGTAGTGTCGTAGGTGCCCAGCGCACTGGTCCACGGCCCAGCCCCGTCCGCGTCGGGGAGCGGCGCCAGCTCTGCGCCCCCAGGCGCGCTGCTAGAGGAAGAGGCGCGCAGCCGCCAACCCCTGAGCACGAGCTGTTGTAGCACAAACGTAGGCGGCCCCGCGTCGCTGGCACACTCGTCCACGTCCTGGCAATCCGGCCCCGCCGCGGCGTATCCCACCGGGCAATCACAGCGGAAGCCGCCGGCCGTGTTCACACAGTGCCTGTCGCCGCCGCAATCGTGCGCCGCAGCGGCGCACTCATCCACGTCCCAACAGGCCCCCGGCCTTTGCTCTAACAAACGGGGGTTCAGGCGCCCCAGCGCCACCTGCTCCGTACAGGCCGGCACAAGGCCCCCCACACCCGGCTCGCTGCTCTGGTACGCCGCCGTGAAAATAAAACGGAACCTACTCCAAAACTGCCCGCCCAGCACTGCATCAGCGCTGCGCCCGGCGCTGATGCCCAGGCCGCCCAGCGCAATCGTGTCGTTGTACACGGTGCTCCAGCTCTGCCCTCCGTCGTTCGAGCCCACCACATGCAGCGCCGCTATCGAATAGAGCGGAGCCCCCGCAAAAGCACTGAACGGCCAGAGCTCGACCCCCACCAGCCCCGCCCGCCGCGTATCGTCGCTGCTGCTCAGCTCCAGGTACTCGCCGCGCACACCCTCTGGCACACCCTCCACGCCAAATGTCAGCGCCGCTGCGGGTGTCGTGTGCCCCGCAAAGTCATAGGTGCCCCACGCGCTAGCCCACGCCGTTGCGCTGTTGGCGTCCAGGGCCTGCGGCGGGGAGGTGCCCCTCCAGCTGCTGGAAGCGCTCAGCGTCCACACATTGCCCCCGGAGGCTTCCGCCCCGGCCGCAGGCAGCCCCAGCGTGTACGGCGACGCTACGTGTCTCCACGCGTAGCCAGCGGGGCAGTTCGGGCTCAACGGCGCCGAGCCAGAACTAGAACTGTCAGAACCGGACCACGACGACGACGACCAGTCGTAATAGGAAGACGACGACGAAGAAGACGAGTCGTCGGGGGGCCACAAAGACGGCGTCGCCGTCTCGCTCGCCGTCTCGCTCGCCGTCGCGCTCGCCGTCGCGCTTGCCGTCTCAGTCGCCGCCCGCGCACTAGTGCTACTACTACTAGTACTACTAGTACTGGTAGAGGGAAGAGGGGAGGTACTAGCACTAGCACTGATACTGGTACTGGAAGAAGGAAGCGGAGAAGAGGAAGGGTTCTGCGGCGGGGTGTTCTCGAAAAGCCCCGCCCGCGAAGCGTTCTCCGGTACTCCCCAGCCTGTGATTTGGCTCTGGTCCGCGAAACTACTGGCGCCGTAAAACATAAAATCAAAGTTTTGTAGGTTCGGGGCCCGCCAGCTACTAAGGTCCGCATTAAAACTCTTTGCACCCATAAACATGTAGCTCGCGTCCCGTAAACTACGCACGTCCCACTCTAGCCTGCTGACTTGAAGCTCGGCCGCGTTTAAAAAGGCACCGCTCGCGTTCTGCAAGGACGAAGTGTTCAGATCGCCCAAACCCGGAATCACAGACGAAACACTGCCCGCAAAAGCCAGCGCCAGGCTTGTCACTCGCGACGTATCCCAGCCCTGCACATCCGGCGCCACACCCGGGGACCACGCCGCCAAACCTGTCAGGTCCTCGGCGTCACGCACCCTCAGACCTGCCAAGCTGGTGCGCAGCTCAGACCCACCAAGCTCCGAAAAAGAATAGCTCCAGTTACGTACCAGCTCGGCGCCCTGGAGCTCACCAAGGGGCGGCAACTGCAGCAATTCGCGCGCCCTGTAGAAATGATGCCCGCCTTCTCGGGCAGGCTCGACCCCGCCCCACTGCAGAATCCGGCGCAAAGACGTCGAGTTCCCGTTGCGCTCCCGCCACTCTGGTGTCAGGGCCCAACCAAGCACCGGACCCCTCGCGTGTACCTCAAACGTTCCCGCTCGAGCGTACACGTGTCGGCAACGACCGTTCTCGCCGGGGCACACACTACTCGTTCCGTCCCCCCAATCGACCTCGTACTCGTCTGTCACACGCAGCTGCTGCTGCTGCTGCTGCTCCAGCAACATTCGCCCCCGCCTCCTCCTCCTTGTGCTTGCAGGGGTCGGGGTCGGAGCGGCAGGCATTTCCCAAGTAACGCCGCCGCCAGTAGCTTCCACGCTCAAAATCAGCGGCTCCCCCGCGGGGCCTGCCCTTTTCCAGCCGCACCAAAAGGGCCCCGCTGGGGAGCGGAGTCCCCAGCTCAACCACACACCTAGTAGCAGCAGGCTTAGTCTCGTCCACATTTTTGGCCACACCTTCCTCCCCAAACACACACACACTCAAAAGGAAAGGGACTGTCTCTTCTTTAGAGACAAGGGGGAGGGGGACAGAGAGGGAAGGAAGGGGAGGAAGCAGATAGGAAGAAGGAGAAGGGAGGAGCAACGAGGAGGGAGAGCGGGGGAGGGGGGGGGGGGGGGGGGGGAGGGGCGAGAGGGAAGTGGACAAAGGGGGGGGGCGCCCCCCCCCCCCCAATCCTTTTGTGGATGGCGGTTGCTGGGGTAGCCGGGCAGCCGGCGGTTTTAAGGGATCTCAGATCAGAGGCGAGAGCTTGGTATGGAGGCGCCCCCCGCACACGACTACTGGCTCGGGTTAGAGCTTGAGCCTCCAGCGTTACCCAAGCTAAGGCCACTAGCCTTAGCTTTCACGGAGGATCTCCTCCTTGGCAGCCTCCAGCCTCCCACAAGCATCACTGCCATACGACCGAAAAAACATGTCTGCAGAGACTGCGGCTACGCCTTTGCGCAATCCGGCGAACTCACCGTCCACCGACGACGCAAGCACACAGGCGAAAAGCCTTTTTGCTGTCCGCATTGCCCCAAAGGCTTTCCGGTCGCCAGTCAGCTCAAGCTACACCTGCGAAAACACACAGGACAGAGGCCTTTTACTTGCCAGCACTGTCCACGCGCCTTTCCTGCTCTAAGCCAGCTGCGGATTCACATCAGGCGCATGCATTTGGCAGAAAAGTCTTTTGTCTGCTCGTCCTGTGGACGAGCTTTCTTCAGCAAAAGCCTCCTTGTGTCGCACACGCGGCGGAAGCACATCTCTCCCCTCCCTTAGCTCAACAGGTAGACTTCCCCCCCCTGCGGGGGAGAAGAAGGGGGGAGGGGGGCGAGGAGAACAAACCCCCCCCCCCCCTTCCCTTATCCACTCACTCACTCACACACTCGCGACCATCATCACTTTTTGTGATGATGTCTTCTATCATGACCATCACCTTTCAAAGCCCCGAGACTGCCTTGGGGCCCGGCAGTCTATGCGCAGGGCTTACGGGCGACGATCTCCATGCAATCCAGCGAAGGGCTTCACAGCTGGGCTGCAATACCGAGATGTTTAATTTGCGAAAGCTGGGAATCCCGCCAGAACTTGGCAGCACAGCCAACGACGGCTGTGGGCAGCCTCAAGGGCGACGCGACGACGCGTTGCTCTTGGTGATGCGTGAAGGCGCACGGCAGTTGCTCACTCTGGGGGAACTTGTGAGCGGAGAAGTCGGCAAACCCGAAAAGGACAATGTTAAGTTTCTGGAGAACGAGCTGCTGAAGCTCGAATGGGACACCACGTCGGCGGCCAAGTGCCGCGGGAAGGGCAGGTCGCGGCTGCCCGGCAGCGCCTGTCTAGACTTTGGTGAAACTGACGCAGGGCCCAACTATTGGCACAAAAGGGCTACCACTGTTGCTTTGGACAAGCTCCCGGGACTTTCCAGACTTAAGCGCGGGATCGAGGGGCTGGTTCCCGAGCTCGGCCGCCCCCTGATAGCTCGCGGCAGTTTGTACCCTAATCGACACAGCTACGGGGTCTATCCTCACGGGCACGCGAGAAGTTTGGGGGCCGTCGGTCTAAGGCTCGGGCCCGCCCTGGAAATGCACTGGCACTGGTATCTGCATAAAACACCCTTGGGCTGCCGGGTCTCTATTCGCCTGGAGCGCGGCGATCTGTACATCATGTCCGCCGAGAGCGCCGGCTCGCAGTGGCAACAGACTTCCATCCCCACTCTCCGGCACGCCGAGGGCGGATATAAATACGTCCAATTTACCGCACCCGTACCCAGACGTTCCAAGAAAAGAAAGGTCCTGCCACGGCAGGGCGAGCAGCCGGCTCCCCCTGCCGTGGTGAGCCGCCCTCTGTCCCCCCCGCCACCGCCACCACCGGAGATTCACCCGCCGCCCAGCCACCCCCGGCCTTTGTGTTGCTCACACCCCCCTCCACCTCTCAAGAATGGGCATGGGAAAACCCTGCATCCTCCACCAAAGACGAAGACCTTCTGTAAAAACAAGTTTTTCTTTTGTTCCTTCGTTTTTTTTTTATTAATTAAAAGTTCACTCATCGTACAGTCCATAGTGATAATAGCGCGGGTCACTGAGCTTGGGCTGCCCCAAAGTTATGCGGGGCTCGTCGCTGTCTGCCCAGTACTCGTCCAAGGCTTAAGAGTAAAGCTCCGCCAGAAAATGCTGCCCTTCAGGGCAATAGGCCTGCAAGGGGTCTTCCTCCCAGACACACACGTCGGATTTGGCAAACTGACGTAAGAGGTCAATCTCTCGGAAAAGCAGCGTATTCTCCTTGCTCTGCAGAAACTCCAGGAATGGGACAGAGTAAGTGCAGCCCGGGTGCGTGCCCCCCCCGCACCCCCCGGCGGGGACACGCAGGACCAGGTCGGCGCGACCCGCCCCTTGGCCCTCGCGCTCTATCTTGACCTGTTCCAGAATCTGCCCCCGCGCGGCGTACCGAACAAACTCGGCCGCGCGGCGGTTGAAAAACGCTCGCAAGGCCGCGCAATTTTGTGCCCCGCCCGCGCCCGCCCCGTGCCTGTGGTTTACGTACGCCCGCAGCGCCGCCTTGTAGCTCTCTAGACAACTGCGCAGAGGAGCGCCGCCCTGCACGCTGCGAGAGCGAGGGGGGGGCTCCCCCCGGACCCACGAGCTCCAGAAGGCCCACCCTTCTTCGCAATAGCTCTCCAGCGATTCCCACAGCTCGGGCTCGTACGTCCGACGGGCCAGCTCCACCAGCGGTCGCAGCACCTCGGGCGGGGGTTCCCCCGCCCTGCACAAAATCCTCTTCCATCTAAGCGGCTCCGCGGCGCTCTGGCACGTCACCACACACACCCCGCCCGGGGCTTGCCGGCTGCGCAGCAGCCTGGCGTGTCGCGGAAAATACTTCTCCTCGCGCCCCCGGCTGCTCGACAGCAGCCGCAACGTGACCGCACGCTCCACAGCCGTGCGGTTAAAGGCGGCACACAACGCTTTGCACCTGCCGCTCTCCACACACAAGCCACAACCACCACCCTCCGAACAGTCCTCCAATTCCAACTCCTGCGCGTCTACAAACACCCGGGCCGTCTTCTCGCAGTCGCACGGCACGGGGGCCGTGTGGCTATGCTCTACGTACGCAGCAAAAAGCTCTTTGCTAAACAGCACCGGCAGGATCGAAGGGCCACGCGTCCAGGAACCCCAAAATAGCTTGCCCTTGTCGCAGTAATATTCCAGGTCTTCCCACAAACCCTGCGTTTCGGTCGCCTGCGCTAACTGCCAGAGCTTTCTCAACGCGCCCCGCGCTGCCCCTCGCTCGCAGGACACTAGTAGTTTCCAGTTCTGCGGAGCAGTGATCTGTTGACAGGCTACCAGGCACGTCGGGCCGCCGTGGGGCACGAGCCCCACGGCGTACGCACGTCTGGGTCTATAGTCCTCCAGCCGCCCACTCGTCCGGGAAGGCAGCTGCACCACTACTCCGCTTATGGCATTGGCTCTGAACACGGCACAGTGGCTGGTGACGCAGCGCCGCCGCGCCAGACACGGCGTGCAAACCTGCAGCCTCTCGGCGTGGATGACCCAGCCCCGCGGTGCCTGCTGCACCGCGGGGCCTTGCCCTTTGAGGCTTAGTTCGCGCACCTGGCACTCACTGCCCGCTGAGCAGTTGCGCACCCCCGCCGCTTGGCCATGATCATGCTTTAGGTACACGTCCAGAAGTTTTACGTCGAAGAAGGCCCCAGTAGCCGCCATTATTCTCTCACCCTCTCTATCTCTCTTTCCCTCTCCCTCCCCCCCCCCCTTTAGGAAATCTCATACACTCAGATTTTTAAAAAAAGGTAGGAGGGGGGGGGTGCGCCCCCCCCCTCCAAAGACCACACCCCCCCCCCCCCGCTGTCGTCGGTGGGGAGGGGGGGGATGCCCCCCCCCACCTCCGTTCTCCGTTCAGCCCCCCGCGGCAGCGGGGGGCTGAACGCAAAAAAAAACACACACACACACACGCTATGCAGCGTGCGCCAGCGAGCCAGCCCGCCAGACCGCACAAGAGGCCCAAGCTCAGCGGCAGCTCTTCGACCCACAGGGGCTCGTCTGGTACATGCCGCACGTAAGCGCGGGGTCTGTGCTCCTCTTCGATTCGGCGCTGACGCACACCAACATACCCGCACGCTGCTGCAGGGCCCCCAAGCCCCCGGACCCGACTCGCAGCCCCTGGCTACGGGTGGCGGCCTTTGTCAACCTCGTCCCGACCTCGCTCTTGGGCCAGGCGGAGCTCGCCAAGGTACGCCGCGATCGCGAAGACTTCGTGCGGCGGGGGGCACAGACCAATCACTACGTGACCTACGACAGCGCTGGCAAACCCATGGCTATCACGCAGCAGCTGGCCTACCCCCGCCACAAGTCCTTCCGGCCCCTGCAGAGCTGTGCGCTCCCCGCCGAGACCATCCTGACAGACTATGCAGCCTTGGTGCTCGGCACGGGGGGGCTGCGCTAAAAAACCGACCAGAAACGTGTATATTTTATTTTCAATTAATAAAAAAACAAAATTTTTTCTCTCTTAATATAAACAGCATGGCCATGCGTGCTTTTGTCGGAGCTCATTTCGACTTTTCTTCCCCTTCTCCCCTCCTCCTCCTCCTCCTCTTTTGCCCGCTCTGCGCGTCCAACGCCGCGGCACCACCCTCCTCTCTCCCCCCCAGCATTGGAAAGAAAAAAAAAACGAGGGGAAGGGGAACAGAGGGGGCGGGGGGGGGGGGCGCCCTCCCCCCCCCCCCCCCCCCCCCGTTTTTTACCCGTTGTCCCCCCGTCCCCCGCTCCCTCCCCTCGCACCCCCCTTCTTCCCCTCCTCATTCCCTCCCAAAAAATTAAGTGAGGCTGCTTTTTGCGCGACCCCCCCCCCCAGAAGGAGCTATGGCCTGCACTTGCCTGCACTGGATGCGTTTGCTGTGTGTCTTGGGGCTGGCACAACAGGCGGCGTCTCAGGCGCACGCCGGGACAAAGGAATGCCCGTTGACTTTGTGCCAGCCAGGCACAAGGCCGCGCTGCCTCGATCCAACCAAGCCTTTGAACGAATGCGGCGTAGGAGACGAGGGCAGCTGGAAAGCGGCACCTTGCATCTGTGTAGTCGACAGGGGCGGGGACTTCCCGCTTTTTGTTTCTCCCTACACAGTGTCGCTGGCCCTTGAGTTAAATGCGGGACAGCTTGCAGACACAAGCATTGTTGTGCCAGACGGCTGTGAGCTAAACGTCTCCCTGGCGCTCATGAGCGAAGCGCAGGAGGCTCGCTTTAGTAGTCAGGGCCTGCTAGGCGCCTGCGCAAACTGGCTAGAACAGCTCGACGAGAACGAGCAAGCGGCCATCAACGACTCTTGGACCTTGGGAGGTGGCCACATTAACAACAGCTGTGTGTACCGATTTGCACAGCACGCGCAGTACGTTACCCTCAGGCATCGCTCGGTGCTCCCCTGCCCCGGCGACAGCGGCAGCACGTTCTTGGTTATATCCTACGAAGGGCTCATGCAGGATGCGCAAGCTGCCACCAAATGCAGATACTTGCACGTTGAGATCAGCGAGCCCCGCTGGCTTTACGCGGACAACTCGTCGGCAGTGCACTGCGCCTCGCTCCGGCCCCCCCTCAATTTCAGTGCATCGGGCAGACAGCGCTACCCATTGTTCGAACAGTGTTCCGACGAGAGCGGCCTGTTCGACGGCAGCTCTAGCTCTAGCTCAGGCGTGACTGGCTTGACACCAGTGGGTTGTCTAGCAGACAAGTGTTTACCAGGCAGCACATCTTTCTGCCTGCGGCCGGACACAAAGGTAACTGAATGCGATTGGGACTCGTGCAGTTGCCTAATTTCGGGAGCGGCCTCTTTGGTGTACGGGAGACAGGACGACACAGGTTGGCACCAAGATTGGATTGAAAGTTGGACCACGCGGCTTTCCTTGCTGCTTCCCTCCGGTCGACGTGTTGAGACGCGTTGGAGGCTAGCGGTGGGCTGCGACATGCAAGTCCAAGTCTATGTCGAACAGGTAACGGCAGGCCCTACGCCACTGATTGCTCCCTACCAAAGCGCACGAGTGGGATGGTGTGCCAAAGGAGCGGACGACGACGAGTTTAAGCATACTCTGGGGGCTATGTACTTTTTTAGCCAGCCATATGAATCCACTCTTGATGATTCGTATAGCTACGGGAGTTCGTATTGTTTCTATGGGCGCTGGGATCATGACGTGACTTTGCGGCAGCGCGTGGAGCGCCCCTGCACCGGCGGGGAACAGGAGAGCCCCGTCTACCTAAACATCCAATTTCACGCCTGGTTTCCTTACGAGGGAACTGACGATTGCTTGCGCCTTGACATCAGCGACACGTTTGCGCTGGACAACTGCACCCAGCCGTTGCAGGGCTTCAGCACGCCCTCGTGGGCTAGGTCGTACCAAGTGTACGGGGGCTGCGAGGACCTATGGGCACGAAACACGACGACGACGACGACGACAACATCAACCGCACACCCCGTGCCGCCCCCGAGCACTAAACCCCCCGCTGCGACAACGACGACGACGTTGGCAGCAAGCTCGGCGACCCCGCGCCTTTTCCGCAGCAGCAGCCCAGCCTGCATCTGGCTAGTAGGCTTGTTAGTACTGTGGCACGCATGATTCTTTTTGTTTTTTTTTCCGGTTTTTTCATTTCATCAAGACACAAATAAAAGTCAAAATTGTTAGTCAGGTTTTAGGTTTTTGTCAGCTGTCAAGGTGGCACAGCTTTATGCTCAAATTTAGAAGCAACACCTGCACGGCCGTGGAATAAGAAAAAGGAACAAGGATGTTTTATTTTTCCCTGCCCCTCCGGACCGGTACAGGATTTGAAGCACGAGGTCCTCGTGTCCATGAATAACATAAAACTCCGAGTTATTCCTAGCCCGGGAAGTCGCGGGGGAAAGGGGAAAACGGGGGGAAGGGGAAGGGGAGGAGGGGGGGGGGGCGCCCTCCCCCCCCCCCCCCCCATTTTTTCCCCGCCCCCCGTTTTTTCCCCGTCCCCCGTTCCCTCCCCTCGCACCCCCTTCTTCCCCTCCTCATTCCTTCCCCATAAAATTAAGTTTGAGACTGCTTTTGCGCAACCCTCCCCCACGCACGGACATGGCGCAGGCACGCGCCGCGGCGCGCAGAGTCATTCTCACGCGGGGGCTGCCCAGGCCTGTCACTCTGTTCGAGTCGGGCGGGCCTCAGTCTTTTCCATCAGAGGCTAGCTTTGCCCATGGCAAGGCCCACAACCACAGCTTTTTTTACAAGCTCATGCTCCCCCCCGCCCCAGACGCGCAAGGACGCCCCGGCCTGTCCGAGCGCCATCTGTTTGGCTCCAGCCCCGACCCCAGGACCTTTTACGAAGACATCTACCGCTGCGTCAACCCGATGGAGCGCAGCTTCTTCGTCATCATACAGGGGCAGACTTCCCTCTACCTCGACTTGGAGTGGTACTCGCGCGGAGCAGACCCTAGCGCCGAGCGGCGTCTGCACGCCCTGCAGGGCGCCGTGCGCGCGTCTCTTGCCCGGTTCGGCCTAGCCTCGGCTGGCGCCGACGAAATGCATACCATTAATCTAGGCAGACCTTGTGGCGACGGCTGGTACAAAAACTCGTTCCACGTCGCCTTTCCCAACGTTGTCTTTGACAGCGTCCACGACGCAGGGGCTTTCGTCAAACACTGGCTCATGCAACGAACATCCAACCTCGCCAGCGGCTACGGCTCACGCCCGACGCCCGCAGAGAGCCTGCCCCCCGGCCTCTGCGGAACAGCTGCTTCCACGCGCACGCAGGACCTCCGCTGCCCCACGGGAAGCAGCACGACCAGCCCGCCGCTCTGGCGCGGGCCTCCAGAACACGGCAGCGCGCCTACGGTGACTGGAGACGCCAGCGTGCCTACAGTCACCACCACGTCTTCGTCGCCGACCACCACCAGCACACTGACGACGAGCCCGCTAGCACAGGCTGTAGAAATACAAGCTGGTGTCGCTAGTGAGCTGAGTGATCTGATCCTCGAGCTTCGCATCGACACTAGCTCGGATTTTTACAAACATCCCAAGAACACAGGCCACATGATCGACCCTGCTGTATACACCAAAAACCGCTGCTGGCGCTTGCCAGGCTCACAGAAAGTACCCGACCTCCTGCGCGCCGGGGCGCAGCCGCATCCTTTGCCCAGCTACGAATAATTTCTAGTGCACGCACCCAATCACTCTCCACGCGGACCCGCTACAGTCTACGTTCCAGCCGGTGCCATACCACCCGGGGCCAGCCATGCTGGCCCCCGAGCCCCCCCTGCTCCCCTTTCCAGCACGCGCCAGCGGGCTGGGCAGCGGCTTGGACAGCGTGCTGTTCCGCCCGCCATCATTCACGAACAGCAACGGCTTATTCTCAAGAAGCTTAGGTTGCTGCTGGCGGAGTGGGGTGACAGAACCTCCCAAGTTTCGGTTCAGCAGGACCCACAAACTGGCAATCAACTCTTTGTAGTTAGAACTGCCCGTGATAAGCAAGGACGTCTGTGCCTTTTCCACGAAGTTCAGCGCAGACGACGCCGCGGCGCGAGGACCAACGCCGATGGGAGCGATAGCGTCGCTACCACCGCCGCGGATGATGAGCAGAACAAATGCATGTTCCACAAGAAAAACAATGCATTCTTGTATCTAGGAGTGGGCGGAAACGTTTTCTACCGATGCCATGGCACGCGCTGCCGCGCAGCGCACAATTGGGCCCAGCAATCGGTCCTGATCTGCAACCTGTTTGCGCCTTGGGCAGAGCAACGCGACCGGCTGCTAGCATCCTCCAGCGGCTCTTCTTCCAGCAGCTCGTCTTCTTCTTCTTCTTCCAGCAGCTCTAGCAGCAGTTCTAGCAGTTCTAGCAGCAGCTCTTCCAGCTGCTCCTCCAGCAGCTCCGCTGCTGACCACGACGAGCCCGCCGACGACGAATCACCTGTTGCCAATCATGATGACAGGATGAGCGACACAGACGACGGAGACCACACGACCGACGATGACGATGATGCTGCTGCTACTACGACAGACAGCGCTGCTGCCAGCAACTCCTCCTCCTCCTCCTCCTCCTCCTCGCCCTCCTCCTCCTCGCCCTCTTCTTCGTCGTCCTCGTTCATGCCTCGCGAGGACGAAGACGAGGAACCAGTTTTGGATGACACAGCGCGGGCTCAGATACAAGATGGGGCGGGAGAGCTCGATGCCTTTGAGCGAACCGAGCTAGAGAAACAGCTATTGCCCCATCTTGTATCAGAGTACTTCGGTGACTTGCAGAGACTCCTGCACGAGGCGGGCTGGCCTGAACACTGCTACAATGCCCTAGAGCACATCCAGGTTGCAGGTTCGCTTAAAGATCCCTCTGTGTCCTCTTCATTGTCGTCTGCAACACAGGCGGCGGAACCAGCAGACGACGACGACGACGAAGACGACAATGAAGAGAACATAGAACACGGCCAGCAAGACAACGCAGGACCCGACGAAGGAGAAGAAGAGGCGGCAGGGCAGGACAACGGCCCGAGTAGTGGTATTGCGCGGGCTGCACAATACCACTACTCCGATATCTTCACACTCCCGTGCCCTGACTGCACGGACGCGACCCGGCGCATATGCCGCGATGATTACGCCTTCTGGCTTCAGAATTGCGCGGCCTGTGAGGCCAAGGAAAAAGAGATCAAGGCGGAGCCTGGGCGACCACCCAGGTGCAAAAAGCGTCGCCTGGCCGACCCGCCCACCCGCTGCCGACGGCCAGAGCTACCCCCCGACGCGTCCGCATCCGACATCGCTGAAGCCGAGCTGCGCGCACAAAAGCCGGGCGGTTTCCGCTTTCTCTTTCCACATTACGAGAACCAGGTCTACGAGGGCGGAGAGCAAGCACACGACTTTGGGAGGGAACCAGAGGCTATGACAGTGGAATATGATTCGCGCTGGGTGCGCAAGTTAGCCCTGCCCGAAGGCACTCGACTGGTCTTTCTGCGCGCTTGTATGGGGACCGGAAAAACAGAGGCGTTAGCCCGCCTTCTGCTCGGTATCGAGGGTCACAACCCAGACGACTTCTTCTCCGCGCAAGAGATACAAGCCCTGTCCAAGCTGCGCCGCTCTCGGGACCACGCGTTCCGCTGTCTCATGATAGGACCGCGCGTTCCGCTGTCTCATGATAGGCCCCCGAATAACTTTCAACGCCAGCCTGCACCACCGACTGGAGCTGGCGTTGAAACAGGCAGGCATCAAGATTGACTTCTACCAGGACCTGGCCAAAAAATCAAGCAAACACGACCCTCACAAAGTCGTGTACCAGTATGAATCATTACACAAGCTCATCGGCAAAGCCCCGTTTGACTTAGTGGTACTGGACGAGAGCGAATCCACTCTCTTTAACGTCACTGCCGGGCTATGCAAAGGAAACCTCAACCAGAAAAATGCTCTTATGTTCGCACGCGTGCTCCAAAGCAGTCGCTGTGTCCTAGCCATGGATGCTTTCTTAGGCCAGAAAACCATTCGCGTTCTACAGGAAATCATCAACTCGCCCTCCGTGGTTGACGAGTTCAACCGCGGAGGGCGCGCCACGCCCCAAAACACCATCTTCTACATAAATACACACACTCAGCACATGCCAAGAAAGACCTTCATCCACCGCGGCTCCAAGAGCATTCACCGAGCCCTTGAGCTCGCTCTCTCCCGATGAGAACGCGTTGCCATTGCACACGGCACGAAGCGCCAGGCTCGCCTGCTCAAACGCAAACTCAAGGCCAAATTTCTGGGCATCAAGGTCCTGATCTACCACCAAGGCAGTGACAGGCTCTCGGATTTCCAGCGCGCGCACAAACAGATAGTCCAAGAATGGATGAAAGTAGATGTCGTGATCTTCACCAGCGTGCTCACCGTGGGCTTTGATTTTTCCGCTCAGTATTTCTCGACGATGTTTAGCTACATCAGTAACAACCAAGTGCCCATGCTAAACTACATTCAAATGGCAGGACGAGTGAGGTTTCTCCGGCACAACTCGTGGCACATTTGTGTCTCCCGACCCAAAAGCCACTCTACCAGGGGTCCCGACACCCTGGCCCAGATCCGCAAGAGCATCGACCGCGAAGAAAAGCACACCGTGGCAACTGAGAAATTCTACGGAGTTCACACCGATTGGGCTGCCGACACTCTCACAGCAGACAACATGCACTGGCGCAAAGCAGATGGCTGGCTGGCACTCTGTGCTTCTTACAACACACTTGCAGCTGCACGAAGCCGAAACCACGCACTGCGTGAGCTTCTCTGGTTTCTCAAACAAATGGGGATGCACACACCCGCGTTTGTGGACTACTCCAAGCTTCGCCTCCCGCCTGCCAAGAGTCGGCACGACTTCTTGCTTGAAGATCACCTACAAGAGACCGCGCAAACACCAGAGGAAACTAAGCAGCAGGACGCGCGGAGAGAAGCTGCCAAAACGGAGCAGGCAGAGGTAGTACAAAGCCTGCGCGCTGCCAAGGACCAACGCATGGAGAGCCGCACAGCAGCCTACAACGCGCGGCACCAACAGCCCGTGACAGAGTCTGACCCGGCCAGTGAAAACCAAGAGCAAGAGGAGGAGGAGGACTTGCTGACACAAGAGCAGATCGCGGGAGAAGCCAAGCGTCTGTCCAGCGGACTTCTGAACGAGGAGGAGCGCACTCTCCGCTCCAGTAACCCAGAAGTCGCACTGGAACTGCACGCTGACAAGAAGGCTCTGTTCGCTTTTGCGGCCGCGTTTCCCAACCTACGACCAGACTGGGACACGGTACGAGAGTGCGAACGGACAGACTTTGCCCCCCGCTGCCGTCTGGTCAAGCTCCTACGAGAATTCAATCTACATGAGATATGCCAGCAGGAGCACAAACCAGGCAGCTTCGTTGCTCTCTTCGATCAGCACAAAGTCATCCTGCCCGTCGCGACGGCTGTTGCTAGTCTTCTTAGAGCACTTAGCCTAGACATACAAAGAGGGACCCAGCCCGAGGGACTCCAATTGACAACGCTTGAACTAAATCTGCCAGCAATCACGAGTTGTTTGCGTCGGATACTCGAGACGCTGCCACGAGTCGTAGCCAAGTGGAAACCAAGTCGTTATGTCACCGAGCTGCTCCAAGCCTGCCCGCACAAGACCCTACCTGCCCAACACGCAATTAGCCAAAGTGGACTCGTCCTTCGAGCTATGTTGCCATGCCAGCTAGTTCGCATGGTAAACCCGGGGCGTCGTGATGGGCAATTTAGGGACAGTGGAGAGACCTTCGCAAAATATGAACTAAAACCCGATCTGTTACAAGGCATAGATGCCTTTCGGATTGCAGAGGAATGCACACTGTCAGCTTATCCACCCATAGGTGATTACCAGTGATTAAACACCGAGGCACGGTACAGCAAGCTGTACCTGTACCTTCACTACCCCCCCTCCCCCACCCTTTCTTCACGCCTTTTTGCAGGGAAAACAGTACACCCAGGCTGCTTTCTTTTTGTGTCATTAAATAACGTTCTCCTTTGAGCTTTCAGATACAAAAGAAAGGGAATTCACTAGATCTCTTCATGCGCAGAATATCCGCCGTGTTTCCCGGTGCGTGCACCGGAATGTGCCGTCTTTTGGGGCAGACAGTCTTTTCCGCCGCTATTCCCGGGGGGGAGGATTTGAGCACAAAACAAAAAACTAAGAAGATATATATATAAATGCTTTTTGGGGGACATGAGGGGAGGGGGCGCAGGGGCATACTGCCCTTTTCCCGCGTACTATTGCCGTTTTTTGCGTACGCAAAAAACGCTGAATTTTCTTCCGCGGAGAAAGAGAGTGCATGCGCAGAAATCCGCCGTGTTTCCCGGTGCGTGCACCGGAATCTGCCGTCTTTTGGGGCAGACAGTCTTTTCCGCCGCTATTCCCGGGGGGGAGGATTTGAGCACAAAACAAAAAAACAAGAAGATAGAAATATTAATGCTTTTTGGGGGACATGAGGGGGGGGGGCGCAGGGGCATACTGCCCTTTTCCCGCGTACTATTGCCGTTTTTTGCGTACGCAAAAAACGCTGAATTTTCTTCCGCGGAGAAAGAGAGTGCATGCGCAGAAATCCGCCGTGTTTCCCGGTGCGTGCACCGGAATCTGCCGTCTTTTGGGGCAGACAGTCTTTCCGCTTTGTGCAACTTTTGTTTTCGTTTTTCTGCGGGAGTTGAATGTGTACGCTCGGGCCGGAAGATGCACTACTTCGCGCCCCAGCGGAAAGGAATGCTTATGTCTAGATCTCCCGCGACTGGCATTTTGCCAGGCCATCTCTGCTAAATCCCTGCAAAACATGTAGGGGCGCAGGAAAACTCGCACAGGGGCGTGCCCTGTGCGAGTGCCGAGACGGCACTCGGTGTAGGCCAGCTTCTCGGACGTTCGGAATTCTTTGAATACACAAGTTAGCCGCATCGGGCATTATCACGCGTTTGCGCAGGGTCTGCGAGTCGGAGGTCCTTTTTGGTAGGTAGTGCGTCTATCTTTTCTGAGCTTTCTCTGCGCCTTTTGTTCTTGTGTGCCGGGGTGTGGAGGGGGGCGCCCCCCCCCCCCCCCCTCACCCCCGACCGACCCCCCCCGCACCTTTGCAAAAGAGATGCGCTGCATCTTGCATGCACCCCCCCCCCCCTCTCTCTCTCTCTCTCTTGCGTGGGGTGTGCGCGCGCTGGGTACTGGTGTGTGTCACAGGAACAGAAAAAGTCTGCGTTCGCTTTTTCATAAAGCGCTGTTCCCGCTCTTTTCAAAAGAATTAAAAAAAATCATGCTTTATTCACTGACAATCGCCGGGGTTGGTCCCTAGTATTCTATCGTGCAAGCGTCTGCAAGTTTGAATACTGACTTGTCCTGCAGGGTGTCGGGCACGAGTTTTATACAGTAAAAATGTTAGACTGCTTGCTTCGGTTCGCCTGTCAGAACGTTATCGATTTACGCTCTTGCCTCCAGCCACACAAGGGTCTGCTGCACGTAAGTAAAAATCCTTTTCATAAAGCGCTGTTTTCGCTCCTTTCAAACGAATTCGATAAAAATGCATGGTTTATTCACTGTCAATTACCAGTTCCGGCCCCCCAGTACTCTAGCGTGCAAGCCTCTGAAATTTCGAATGCAGACTTGCCCTGAACAGTGTCTGGCACTAGTTCATACCGCGAGAATTTTTTACCGCTTGCTTTGAACCGCCCGTCAGAATTTGCTGGGTTTACTATGCGCAGTAGCTTGCAGGGTAGTAGGGTTTGCAGCAGGCGAGCACTGGCAGCGAGGGCATGCTGTGTCGGCAGAGTCCCCGGGGGGGTCTGCCTTCAGCATGGTTGTGACATAAGCGCTGGGTGACCAGGGTATGTGCGGAAAAAGAAGAAAAAATTTGGCGCAGTGTTTGTGTGATGCGTGGAAGGTCCAGTTCGCGGGTAGTGAGCTGAAGCTGGGATGCATGCTTGTTTAGGTTAAGCTGAAGGAACACCAAAAGAAATGCCAGATTGCTGGCGAGGCACAGAGAGGACGAAGACTCTGCCTCTTTTTGCCAGATTTCCTGGAAAGTGCTCTCACGAAATAATTTGAGCAGCTGGCAGCGTTTGACAAAATTCGTGCGTTGACACTCGCTGACAATCCCTGGATCTGCCTGCAGGTTGGGGAATGTGTTACTGAATAGGAGCAGCGCATGTTCGTCGGGGGGTGCTGCAGTAATTGCATGCTTATCCCGCGGGGCCTTGCGGCTTGCAGGACGGGCTCGTTTGGCGGGAAGTGTTTCCGTCGAGACAGACACCGCTTGAGCTAGCTTGCGGCGGCGCCCCTTCTTGGGGGTCTTTGCTGGCACTGGCTCCGTCTTGCCATCCGGTGCTTTCTTATCCTCCTCTTTTTGTACTTTTTGTTTTCTTTTTTTGGTGGGAGTTGAGCATGTGCGCTCGCGTCGGGGGATGCAGGACTCCGCGTCCCAGCGAGAAAAGATGCTGCTGTCTAGACTCCCCGCGACGGGCATTTGCCAGGGTAGCTCTGCTAGTCCCTGCAACATGTAAGGGCGCAGGAAATTGCACAGGCGTGCAGCCCCACGCGCGGCGACGCTGCCTATGTAGGCAATCTTCTCCGACGTCAGAAACTCTTTAAAACACAGGTTAGCCGAACCGGGCATTATCACGTAATTGTAGGGGTGGTCGACACCACCCCATCTTTTGGGAACGATGTGGTCAATGTGCCACTTGGGGGCGCCCGGCATGAAATAAGGGGCCAGCCGCGCTTGCCACTTGTTTTTCAGGACCCAGCCGCGGGCCCGGAGCGTGCTGACTGGACGCCGCGCGTTCGCGAGTGACATGGTGCCCAGGTAGACAGGGCGCAGCCCCTGCAGGTGCTTATTGTTCTTTTTAACTGCCAAGTTTTGGAGCTTAGCGCACAGCGCCTGTTGCGTTTCCGCCGAGTCTGCGAGCCGGAAGTCCTCTTCGGTAGGCAGTGCGTCCATACTTTCTGAGCTTTTTCTGCGCCCTTTGCTCTTTGTGCGTGTGTCTGTGTGTGAAGGGCAAGGGGAGGGGGCGCCTCCCTCCCTTGCCCTCCCTCCCCCCTCCCCTCCTGCACCACCCCTGGAAGGAGAGGGACGGGAGGGGGGGGGGATGAAAGAGTAAAAAGAGAGGGGGAGGCCTTGCCAAGTTTGACTCAAAGTTGTCAACCTTGTCTGAATGCGGTAAACGATGAAGAGAAGGGGCGCGAAATAACTTGAGCAGCTGGCAGCGTTTGACAAATTTCGTGCGTTGCCAGCTGCTCAAGTTGACAATCCTCATATCTGCTTGCAGATTGGAGAACGTGTTCTTAAAAAAGCAGCAGGGCGTGTTCGCTGGCACTGACTCCGTCTTGCCGTCCTGTACTTTCTTATCCTCCTCTTCTTGCACTTTTTGTTTTCTTTCTTTCGCGGGAGTTGAGCTGAAGATGCACAATTCCGCGTGCCAACGGGAAAGGGTGCTGCTGTCTAGACTCTCCGCGACGTGGCCGACACCCCTCATCGTTTGGGAACGATGTGGTCAATGTGCCACTTGGGGGCGCCCGGCATAAAACAAGAGGCCAGGCGTTGTGTTTCCGCCGGGTCTGCGAGCCGGAAGCCCTCTTCTGTAGGTAGTGCGTCCATCCTTCTGAGATTTTTCTGTGCCCTTTGCCCTTTGTGCGTGTGCGTGAAGTGCAAAGGGAGGGGGCGCCTCCCCCCCCCCTCTGACATCTCCTTCCGCGCTTTCAGCTTTTCCTCCCTCCCCCCTTTTCCCCTCCCTCAGAGGGGGGAGCCAGGACCAGAGCTACTGGTGCTACTAAAAAAAGTTAAATGGTCTTTTTTGTCCTTGTCGAGGAAGAAAAAAAATAGACTTCTTCCCCGACAACGCGAGCTGGTTTTGCGTTGGGGAATTCTTGGACATATACGTGCAAAATGGAGATTCTCGGGGCATGTTTGCCATTGTCGAAGCGCCGGGCGTGGACAAAGTCTTCCGTGCACGAAACGATTTCGCACGCGACACGCATTGTGCGCTTAGTGGGTAGAAATCAAGGGAAAGTTAACATTGATCAGCGCGCGGTAGGGGTTGAGGCTGAGCTGTGCGCCAGTGCACAGAGTCTGCGCTTTTTTACACTTGTGCAGCCACTGCCGAATGCCCAGTGGTGTGTCCATTTCCGAGTTCCTACAACAGGCGTGTTTCGCCTCACGATTCTTGTCTACAAGAGGGGGGACAATTTGTCTTACATTGAACAACAGACATGGGTGGTAGAAGCGGAGCAAGCCACGTGCGGAGGTCTGCCTTTTCCTGCTGTGGCGCCTTTGTTTTGGGAAAGACTGCCATTCGTGGCGGCCGCGCGATCATCTCTGGATAGCGGCGTCATTCGCGTCGATGCACAGGGCAAAGTGGTTATATGGCAGGGTGGGGCTGCAAGCAGCGAATTGTCGCTAGAGTTTCGCTGCTGGCCGGCGTCCTCAGAGATAAGCGCGAGCTGCCTGCACACGATTGTAGAGGACTTGGCGATGAACGCCTTCAGAATTGACATTTCTGTCTGCCTCCTCTCGCAAAGCATTGCCCAACTGGAAGGAGGCATGTTTGGTGTGCTGCTAAAAGCCCGTCCACGCGGGGCAAAAAAAAGATTCAGTGCTACGATTGCGTATGCTATAGATTTGCGAAACATTCAGTCGGGTATAAAGGTGCAAAGCCCTGCTTTGAATTCGCGCTTGCCTACAAAGAAACGCAAGGCCGGCGCAGTAAAAACGAGTCCGCCGCGGCCGCGACGCCTGCCGCGCCGCGGCTGTGGGGTGGGCAAGTTGGGGCAGCAAGGACTCCTCGACGCGAGTGACAAGACGCCTAAGGTCGTAGAAGAAGACATAGACCCAGCCACACACCCCGCTCAGGAGGCGGCGGCAGTGCCGCTGACTGCCGCTACGGCTGTGCAGCAGCCGACACCCGGTAGCCTTTGCGGCGCAGATCTGTTTGTCGCACCAAACCTTCGCCCCTTGTACGTTGCCCCGAAGCGATGCCAGCAAACTGGGGAGGGACTAGGGGAGGATTCATGTGGCGGCATGTCGCCACAGGTTGTCTGTTGTGTTGATAAATGTCCAAGATCCGCTAAGTTTTATCGCAATGACAGTAAGTTTGTTTTCTGTGGCAAACGTCACGAAGCGCAGATGCGCCCATTGACCAAGGAGTATCGGGAAGGTATATTTCGTGATTTGTCGCTGACTAATTCGTTGCAGGACAAGCACTGGCTGCGTTCAATGCTGCGGCGCAGCTACTTGTCGGGTAGAGAGCCCTCCTCTGACTCGTCGGGGAACGACGAGTCGGACCCTGGATCGCGTACCCGTACTAGAACATGCACAGGACCAGGCTCGTTCTGCGCGAAGGCTTCGCTTAATTTTTATTGCAACGATGAGTGCAAAAGGAATTATCTAGAACGCAGACGCCAGAGCGTTGCCGAGCGTTCCCCTAAGGGGCGTAGGACTTGGAAAAAGAAACTGGAGCAAATGGAGTCTGAGCAGCCTATTTGCCGGGACTCGTCTCCGCCACGTTACAGGCTCGTCTTCCCCTCGTTTGTTGCCGGGGTCCGGCTCTGAATGAATTAAAAAAAAGCCCGATGTGTTTTTCTGGCTCTTGGCCTGGCAGTTTGTTTGTTTGTTTTTTTTATTTATTAAAAGACGAAAAAAAAATACAAAAAAAACCTCTACGCTAAAATGGTCGATGTGCTTTGAGAAGTCTCGTCTGCTTTGGCCTCCAACCCGTGCGACGCACGGGCCGAGCGTCGTCGGGCTGAACTCCGTTCAGCCCGAGCGCGCCGATCGCGTTGAGCGCGCAGCTCTTTGAGTTGGCGGAGGATCTGGATGTGCTGGTGGATTGTGTGCGTGAACGTGGTCTCGGCGAGGAAGCCTGTCAGCCTGCTGGAGCAGACCTCTTCGACGACTCGGGGCGCCGCGCCTGGACGCCGAGTGGCCACCTGCCGAAAGCGAAAGCTGTCGGGAGGAAGCTCTTCCCGCAGATAGGCGTCATCGCTGAGGGAAGGGGGTTCGTCGTCATCGGAGTCGGGCGGGCGCCGGCGCGGCCTGCCACGCCGACCGCTGTAGATCTGGCGGAGCCTGGGGCTGGGCATAAAAAGAATTTCTCGTCTGACGTAATTGAGGTCAAGCCAGGGCTTGGCCTGGAGCATGCCATAGAATATCAGCGTGGCGCGCCGGTCAAGCTCTTCCACGTGCGAGAGCGCGCGGAGCTGCTGGACAATGCCCCGGAAGGCTTGGCATACACGCGCGAGTCTGGCGGCTTGATGATAGTAGGCGGCACGGGCCGCGGGGCCGGCCTTGGGTGGTTCCACGCCTAGCAGGGCGACCGCGACCTGGCGCAGAAGCGGTGCACACAGGATACGTTCCAAAGTGACGGGCGGCCTTGCGCTGATTCTGTTGAGCTGGGCCAATTGGTGCTCGAGGTCTGCTCGATTCAGCCGGCGTCTTTTAGAAGGCGGGGGCAAAACCGCCGGGCCACCTATTCTGGCCTGCAGCTGCACCGCGGCCTTGAGTAGCTTGCCCGCTGCGATCGGGCCTGGCATGTGCTTGTGAATTTTTTATTTTATTTTTTTTTCTGTCTTGTTTTGTGTTTTGATATCTTGCCGAGCTCTCTCCTTGTCGAGAAACGTGTGTCTAGGAGAGAGAGAAAGAGAAAGAGCGAGGGGCGGCGGGGGGGGGGGGGGGGGGGGTTGGATGCTACTCCTCCCCCTTCCCCATCCCCCTTCTGTGTCATTCCCAAGTTAGCGACCCCTTGCTAGGCCCCTGCCTCGCAGAGCCTGGTGTGTAGCTTAAGAC
This sequence comes from Paulinella micropora, assembly GCA_019918135.1. Lineage (NCBI taxonomy): Eukaryota > Cercozoa > Imbricatea > Euglyphida > Paulinellidae > Paulinella > Paulinella micropora. The sequence continues at coordinate 270,560 of WBZZ01005603.1, forward strand.
TGGCATCGCGGCTGCCTCTTCGTCGGAAAGCCACGCGGGCAGACCCCCCTGAAGCAGTGGTTTCTTGATGCGTTCGACCGAGGGCTTGCGGCGCAGCCTGTGTTCCATGGCCTCGTACATCTCGCGGCCGCGAAGCTTGTCCGCGGGCTGTCCTTGAGCCAGAATCAGAGCATTTACAGCGCTTTGGCTTTTCTGGCACAAGCAGCGCATTCTCCCATCGGTCGCCAGCAACTGGTGTCCTGCAATACGTAGCCCCCTTCTGCCCCGCCCGCTTGCGGGACAGGTCCAAGGCTGACCTCGAGTCCTGTCACCTGCGGAAATTTATAAAAAGCCCGCCAGTGCTTTGCCTCCATGCGGCTGAGCGCGACAAAAGCCACGGGGCTTCCGCGCTTATCTAGTATAGTGACGTCGGGCTTGGCGGCAGGCTTGCGCGGAACGGCACGTCGGCCACACAAAAGTAATTCTTGGCAGATTGGCCTGAATAAACTTCATGGCTAACATTTTTTGAAGCTCCTGCACGCTGTGAGCTCTGGCGTCTTCCGGCTCCAGCGGGGCCACGTGTCTGAAGTGTGGGAGGCTCTTGCCATCCGTGGACGCAGGCACGATGGTCAGCGGCTTTTTGCATTGTGGGCAGGTAAGCCTGCCGCAGTGCCATAACTCCTGGTTCGACAGCGCTTCTTGTGTAGTCACAAGGCGTTCGGGCTCCGCTCCCCTGTTCCACACAAGGCATGCGAGCGGTACAGACAAGCCTTGTGCCTCTGTTGCCAAAGAGTGTCGTAGATCCATCTGATGCACGTTTCTGAGAGGTGAGGCGTGTCCCCCCTCCTCCCTTATTTGAGACGAGCAAGGTGCTTGAGAAGAAGTTTAGTCTGGACAAAAAAGGCGGGCTCGCTGGGCCCCCGCTCTTGTTCAGACTGAACTTCTTCGCTCACGTGCAGGATCTAGTTCGACCGCGATTTTTGCCAATGCCATCTTCTACAGGCACTGCGCGATTTTTGCCAAAGCCAGGTAGCGGAATAAACAAAAAAAAAGAACAAGGATGTGTTTTATTTTTCTCTGCCAGCATGAAGAAACTTTCTCCAACAATTTTTCGGTTTTTGTACATACAGAGATTGCCGCAATAACTCCGCTTCTTCAGCAGTCATTGTAGTTTCAGTGTCGCTCTCCCACGGCAATGTGGGGGTGCGATGCTGTCGTTTGTGATACCATAAAATGATGTAGGCTATCATTTTGGCCTTGAGCGCTGTGGCTGCTTGGAGCGTCTTTTCCTTTGATCGGCCTTGGTCGATGTAAACCTGCTCAAGCAGCTCGGCCCAAAACGCTGGCCAGCAGAGAAGCGCGCCAAACATGGAGCACGTCTTTGGAAAACTTTCTGGCTTCGTCCGAGATTTTCTGCTTGTCGGTGACAGGCTTTTCCATAACTCGTGTATGCGCCTGCGCACTGGTTCATTTTCACTACCACCCAAATTGTCGTGCAGGCGCATAAGAGCTCGCAGGACAGGATCCAGTGTGTGCTCGTCTAAAAAGGGCTTTTGAGGATTATTGAGAGCATTCCGTAATAGCTAGTTTATAGTTTCTGTATCGACAAAGACTTGCTTGGTAAGGTCGTAGAAAGTTTTTGAAACACGTTTTTTTGTTTGTTGCTGCTTCGCAGCCTCCTGTGTTGCCCGAAGAAGTTCCTTCTCCTTCGGTAGTAATTTTTTCTGCATGCGGCGATCCCAGCAGACTATGGCAGCAAGGAGCCTGACCATCGTACACTTTTGTAGATTTATTCTGTTGTCAGCATGTTTTGTGGAAAAGCTACCGACTTTCGGAACAAGATGATTGAACGCGTTGTCAAGGCGTTTCATCAACGGATTCGAACCCCGCACAACCCATTCGGGGCGGTGTTTTGTTTCGAAAAGCTGGTCAAAGTATGCTGCATTGTTTGCGATTCCGTACATTAAAACTGCCGTTCTTGTTTACTAAAGATGAGTGGGGGCAGCGTGACCAAAGCAGTGGCTGGTTCTTCCGAGCCGGGGAACGCGCCCCCCCCCCCCCCTCGCGCTGGCGCGAGGGAAATTAAACAACAACAACAAAAGGAAAGAATGTCTGTGCAACGGAGTTGTACAGGACCCGAGACCCGGGCGGCCAAGAGACGGCGCCTGGGGCTCGAGTCACAGGCGCGGGTCGGGCCGGGCCCAGCAGATTCCAGAAGCTCGTGCAGCGAGCACAGCCGACAGACTCTGCACCGAGGTGGCAACTCGTGTGCTGGCAGGCGACGCTACGGTGTATGCCCGGTGTGCGGATACGATTTGGTCGTTGCTGGACACGCTCGTATCCGCGCAGCGCTTCCCCGAGGGCCCGCAGCCGTGGCATGCTGTGAGCCCGACGGAATTTTGGCGGTTGGAGCAAGCAGTCGCGGCAGGCCACTTGGCGGTCCGCGTGGTGGCCACGCTGCTGCCGCCCTTCCTGGCACAGATTTGCAGGGACTATCTTGCGCCCGCCGCCGTGGACGCGAAGGCGTGGCTTGCACTAGCCCGGGAAGGCCGGCAGGAACTCTACACATGCACGCGCATGCCAGCTATGGCGTCACGGCCTCTCTTCCGCTACGAACTGAGCGACGACGAGATAGAAATGTGGGGCGACGAGTATGCTCTGAGGCGGAGCCTCGATAAAGCTCTGACGCTACCGTACCGTTCTCCCGTGCTCGAGTACATGGTAGCGCCAGGATGGTGGCCGATCCTACAGGCAGAGCACGAGCGGAGAGCCTGCCAGCATTTGCAAGAACAGGCGGCTGTCCACAACCAACGGCTGGCTCGATTCCGTGAGGCCGTCGAGTCGCTAGTACGCCGCGAGCTGTCTGAGCGCTAGAACTGCCGGCGGCTTACACGAGCTCGCATGAGCTCGGGGGAATAGAAAGCAAAGCAGGGGGGGGGGGGGCGCCTCCCCCCTCCTTTTCCTCTCCTCTCCTCTGGGGGATGGGCCCTGGGGGGTCCACACCCCCAGAGGAAATGAACGTACAAGTTCAGTGCGGTGCGTGTACTGGTGCACGCATTGTCACTAGGTCGGAGCTGCAAGTGTGTCCGCGATGCCGCGAACCTCGGTTCTACCTGTGCATGCACAAGAGGTGCTTTGCGGAAGTATGCTTTGAGTGCGGCATCGACACGAGACCACACGTGTGTCTCTCCAGGTGCCTGAACTACTGTATCGTAACCGGCGAAGCACGCGGAGCTCGTAAATCGCGGGCGGATCGGCCCAAGAAGAAGACGCAAAAGAAGACGCAGAAGAAGCAGCAGAAGAAGCAGCAGCAAAAGATCTCGTCCAGCCAGCCTGCGCCCACTTCCGCGCAGGAGGGGGCCTTGTTGTCGTGGGTGCGACAGCAAGGCCCCAAAGCAGACACTGAGGAGCTGAAGGAGGAGGAGCAAGAGGCCCAGTAGAAGTTTTTTTTTCTTGTTTTTGTTTTTATTTTCGTAATTAAAAAAAGCAAAGCAGCAAGCACGCTGCGTTTTTAGAGTCCGGGCTGTGGCTGGGGCAGCCAGTCGGCAGATTGGTTTTTGAGCGACACGAGTGCTAGGCCAGTGAGGGCCATCTTGCTGGTCAGGCTCAGGCAGCAGTAGCCGATTTCGGCGTACGGGTTGAGGCTAGAGGTCAGCCCCGCTGAGCTCTGGCTGCTGAAAAAAGGCGGAGACTGCAGCCGGACGACACAGTAGGCCTCCCAGAAACCAAAGCTGGCAAAGAAAAGAGACTCTAGCCCAATGGCAGCAAGGATGATAAGTTTGACGTTTTGCCTCTTGCCCCCGACGACGGGGGGCGTCTCGAGGCTGGCGACGACCCCCCCCCGCGGCAAACCACAGGGGCAAGAAGGACAGCACGAGCAGTAGCCACGAAAGGCCCCAGCACGCCAGGGTCAGGCCCCGCAGCGCGGCGGCTGCGCTACGAAGCTGTGGAGTGCTGGAATTTTCTGGGCCATCCTCAGCATCATTCAAAGTAGCATTTGGTCTGTCATCTTGTTGCCTTCCATCATCATCTTTCAGTAGCAGGGACCGCTCTGCAGTCTCGCCTGGCTGCAGAGCAGCTAGCGGAGTCTGCCAGTAGCGCCAGGCGAGCAAGGGGGCAAGTCCCCCGACCCAGACCATGAGGTTGCAGAGTACAAACGAGACCACTAACGCTGTCACCGATCGTTCCCCCGCCAGTAGCTGAAGCTGTAACAGCATCAAGGGTGCGGTGATGGAGTATTCTAGCCAGCGGGCCGCCGCTGGATACCAGCTGCGCCTCGGCTGACAGCAGCTGTCCAAGAGGTAACACTGGACCAAGTGGCCTGCTGCAGTGAGGAAATGGAATGCAACCGACAGAGCCCATAGCGAAACGCCAGGGCCGATACTTGTGAGTTCTAGCCAGGCCCCTAAAGTCACGAGGGAGGTCTGGGCCCGTGGCAGGTCTCTGGCAAAGTCTAGTGGCGGCAGGAACTGCAGGATGGCAAGCGTCAAGTGGGCCACAAAAGCTACGAAATTGAGCACAAGAACAGAAGGCCACGACCAGGCATGGCCTGCCGAATCTTCTGCAGCTATTTTTTTAGCAGTACTCTTTCTCTCCTTGCGTTTTTCTTTCGGCATTTTCAATCTTTATTTTAGGAGCTGTTTGCTAAGACGACGGGGGGGGGGGGAGTGGCGAGAGAGAGAAAAAGAAGAAGAAGAGAAAGAGAGGGGGGAGGGCGGGGGGGTTAGAAAAAAAACAGGGGGGGGGGGGGAAGAAGAAGGGGATTTTTTTTGTGTCCGAATACCATATAAAGAAAAAAGGCGAGCAATGGTGGAAGCGGGAGGGGGGTTGTGAAGAAGAATATGATCATGCGTAAGCAAGTTGCCGATCAGGTGCTGGCGGGTGTGAGACAGCCCCCAGCCTGGCCTCCGGCTCATGTGGAAGAGAAGGCAGGAGGCCAGGTGCTTGCAGGTCAGCCGGTAGTGAAAGGCGCCTGCGAGGAGCTGTGCGACGATTTGTTGCTGAAGGGCTGGAGCGTACAGAATTTACGTCTGGAATCTACAGGCCAGAGCAAAGACTTTTACGCCAGGCTGGCTCAGGCTGAGCCAGCCTGGCTCAGCGATCCGGTGGCGGAGTCTGATCTGTGTGTGGGCCGCCCGGAGCTGTTTCACCACGTCTTTCTGCAGACTGTGCGGCGCGAGCTGAATGCGCTGGTGGCTCCGTCCCTGGCGGCGTGGGTGAGGCTGTTACTGGAGCAGGGCTCCAGTGCTGGTGCGCAGTGGAGTTTGGAGCAGCTGGCTGACACGGTAGTGTGTGTGCCGGCGGGCGTTAGGCCGCCGGCACGGTCTTGGGAAAAGGGGCACGCACTCGGTTGTAACGGGCGTGATTATTATTTCGAGGGTTTTCTGCAGCTAAGCGGAGAGCACCTGTACGAACTAAGCGCGGTAAGCTGGTGGGACTTGTGCGCAGGGCTGGCTCAGAGCCTGCAGGACCAGAACGCGCTGGGGACGTTGTGGGCAAATCTGCGGCGGCAGGTGTTGTCGGCCAAAAACAAGAGTGAGGCCCAGAAACGCTTGGCCGAGGATTCGGCAGGCCTGTCGAATGTTTCCTGCGCGGAAGCTTCGCAGAAGCTCGAGAACGAGTTTGAAGCAGAAATCCTTTCGCTCGAGAAGCGCGTGCTGGAAGAGTGTGCCTACGTGTTGTCCAAGCCTCACGCCTTTGTGTGTGACGCGGGGCCTCGGGTGACGAGCGAAAGGCTGTACCGGCCGGTGGTGGTAGGCAGTGGGTACCCCGCAGTGGCGGCCTGGCCGTGGGAACGCTCGCCGCCACTAGCGTCGGTGCTCGGTCCCGGGACGACGGCCGGGGCCCGAGGCATTTACATCCGGGCTTTGCAGCAGTATCTGCGCAAGAGCCCCGGGTGCGCGTGTCTGGTGCTTGCAAACACGCTGGACAGGGTGGCGGGCGGCCACCCTGTCGAGCAGGGGCTGGGGGCAGGGACGCTGTGGCTGGCGTCGGAGAACACGTTTGTGCGCAGGAGTGCGCAGGGCGCACCCCTGCGCAGTCCTGCGGTGTACCTGCGCGTGGCCTGGCGCGTGACGCTCGGGCAAGCGGCGTTGCACAGTGTGCCCCTTTCGTTTGCGGGCCCCTGGCAGCGTGGTGGGCTAGAGCACGCGGCCCTGCTGCCGCGCCTGAGCAGTCACGAAGTGCTGCACTATGTGCGCTGTGCGGCCTGGAAAACAGAGTTCAAGTCCGAGCAAAGGGAGAGCCTGGTCGTGTCGGCTCCGGCGCTGCGCCGCGGCCGGCTGTATGTACAGTGCGACTCAGCCACCGGCCCCTTCGATGGAGAATGGCCCTCCGGGGACGGCTACACTATCCCCGCCATCCTCAGGCAATGAATCCTCGTCAGCATCGTCGACAGCAAGAGTACTGCGATCGTCCACCTTTGCAGGTGTTCCACCCCGCACGCTACACATGATGGCCCGAGTTCGATCCCTCTTCGTGATGACCCGCCCGACCACCGCGCCAGGACCTGACGTTGCTACTCAAGCCCGCGAACTTGCATTCAACTTGCAGTTGACCAACTTGTCAATGCTGTTGGCATGCAACCGCATCATCGACACAGTAAGCAAGTGGGGAGACAAGCCCGCAATGGCTCTCATGGACACGTACTGGACTCGGTACATTCGTGTCACTGACGAACGCACCCGCGTCTGGAGCATCATCCCGTACATGGAATATTTCATGGAGCTGTTCAAGGGACGACTGGACAAGGGAAACACGAAGCGACCAGCTATGCAAGCCCTCAAACTTCGACGCTTCAAGAAGGAAAGCCTCGCAGGGAAGGTAAATCGTTGCATCATAAGCTACGAGACGGCCCATGCAGCTGGCTACCAGACCGCCGACTTCAATCAAGTCCGCGATGTGTCTCGGATGCTTACGCCCATGGAACGACAGCGATGGACCCTATACGCCACCGAGATATTTAACGCAATTGGTGTTGCATGGCCCCGCGATCTCACTGACCTTCTGCCCTGGACCAACTCCCTCGATCTCTACTGCATGGAAGAATATTGGCCCTGGATGGAATACTAGTACTACGAAGCCCTCGTCGGCTGCCACATACAAGCGACTACGGGAGCGCCCTCCTCATCCGACGCCTTCCACCTTCTCCCGGGACTCAACCGTCAAGGTCGACACTCGTCAGAAGAGACCGCGTAAGACGCAGCAGGAAAACAAAGAGAACAAACCTCCTCCTCGTCAGAAGCGCAAGGCTGATGCCATGTCGATGGCCCAACCGGCTGCATCACCGGATCGTGGACGCCCCAACAAGCGGACTAAGACGGACAAGCCAGCCCCGACTACGAAGAAGACGGCAACACGCCCACCATTCACCAAGGCGAATGCGATTGCCATCCCTTCAAAGAAATCGTCGATGGTTACGGCCGCCACCAAGTCCGCCCCGACCTCCCCAAAGCGCCCACCCTTCACCGGGATTCCATGCTCCTACTGCAAGGAACATAAACAGTTCCTCAAGCCGAATCAGACCCCGAAGCACTCGCTTGAACAATGCAAGCTGCGGCAACAGCGTTGTCAGGATGAAGGCAAGCATTGCAACTGGAAGCCATCCTCGGCCGCCACGCAGAAGCAGCCACGGGCTTTCCACATGACGACGCGCGCGGCGTCTCAGGAATCACGACGTCTACTCCGCATTTCTACGACCCCGACCGTCATCTGCGGGAACATATACGCACGCAAATCATTGCGCCCGTCCCCGGAAGAAGACATCATCGGTAAGACTACATGCGTTCTAGACTCGGCCTGCAACTGCAAGGGCGTAGCCCTCCTCGACTGGGTAATACACCAAGGACTTGAGATCGTGTCGCTCCCACCCGTCGACGCACGCTCATCTGTGGGTGTTGATGCTACTCTTTCTGAAGGCATTGAACTTTTCGTCTCGGCCACACCGACGTCTCCGTTCCATGCCATCACGATATATATCTCGAGCCACCTCCCGAAGATATGAACCTGCTTCTTGCCAACCAGGTCTCGGCCCAGCTCAACCTCTCCATTGACGACGCGCAAGCGATTCGGCCCACGGACTACATGCCCCTGAAGCCGCCTTCCAAGCAAATCGTCTACGAGACGGAGTTCCATCTCTTCGAGACGCCACTTCAAGTCGGTGATTTACAACTTGCTACGGTTAGCTACGACTTTCGCCCTACAACTCTGGCGAAAGAGACGTCCTACCCGATAGTCAAATTCAACAAGATCATCGACCGCCGTCCCAAACTGCAGCTCTCTTCGAACTCCCACGACCTTCTGTCTACTTCGAACGCCCACCTCTACGGCCGCCAAGTCAACCTGTTCATGTCCTCGTGTGATACAGGAAAGAGATCACCGCTGGAATTCAGAATTGGATGGAAAGAACGACGTAAGAAGGAAAACGACGAAGAGGAAGATGAGGAGGACGACGAAGAAGCTGACGAAGAAGCTGACGAAGGGGCCGACGAAGAAGAAGAGGAAGAAGAAGTCGAACTAGTCGAGACCGAGAGCGAACAAGATGGCGAAAGCAAGGCGAGCGCTCCTACACCTGTGCAGACGCAGCATGTCACAACACGCTCTCGTGTACGACAAGAAGAAAACAAACGCACTCCACCGTCATCCTCCAAACGACAGAAGCTGGAGACATCCCCACCTCCCGAGGAATCTCCAGCTCCTTCGACTGACGCGACTGCTACTCCGACTACGAGCGAATCAACCCGAGTGTGGAGGGAAACACCTCCCTCTCAAGTTGAAAACACACCACGTGCCCCTTCTACCAACGAGTGGCTTCTATCGGCCTGGAAAAGGGAAGACGAACTGGCGCGACAATACCTCACTCAACTCCGAGGTAAGCCTTCGCAGACGAAACGCTACCGGGTGACAGCATCATCATCATCGGCGTCGGCAGCATCATCGTCATCATCATCATCATCGTCATCATCATCGTCGGTACGACCTACTCCGATTATGACGGCGCCATCGACGGCCACATCAGCGACGCCCCCTGTGCTGACCAACCAGGCCCAGTCTTCATCATTATCGTCCTCATCAGCGCCGAGAGCGGTGTCCCCTACTATCGCAGACTGCATGCCGGTTCGTCAAATCAACGACAAACTCGTTTGAGACCTCAATCAGGTTCCGGGTTCACCATCACCCCAACTGCCACTTCAGTCTGGAGCATTCGCTTCAGAAGAGGACTCCGAACCCGAAACAGTGGAGCCATCCCCCATCGGAAGAGTTCGGCCCATCCTCAGTCCGCAGTCCCGACCGAGGAGGACAGCTACATCGCCCCCGGCGGCAAATGTATCCCCTTTTGTCGGACCCGGCCCATTGGACGAATTCAAGGGACTCGTGGGATTCACAGCACAGCAGATGACACCAAATGTTCGTGACGCCATTGGAAACCCCATCCAACTCAGACGAGTCGACCTTCAGACTCCGATAGCCACCTTCCGCGCGGACCTTCATACTCCGCCTGCAAGAGGTCCAGCCGGTCCCATACGCATGGGTACCTCCACGCTTGGTTCCTGCACCAGAAGAAAAAGAAGCCCCTACCACAGACATGGACTTGTGGATTGGCAAGGAAGTATACGCGAACTACTTCCCGACGCTGGGATCTGTTTGCTTCGCAGATACATACTCCAGATGCCCACACGTTGGTTATTGGGTACCAGAGCAAATAATCACCAGCCAAGGACTATGGCCCGACAGCATCATTCCACACAGAGCTAATGGCTGGGACTACCCCGAGTGGAACGAGCGTTGCTACGCACGGCAGACGACGCACGTGAGACTTACGAGATCCCACCACCCGTGGACCACATAAATTGGAGATCTGCAAATCGCATGGTCCTCCCATTCACGGAGTACTACAACTGCGAACCCAAAACAGCAAAAACAACAGATCTAACAACCACCAACTGTTTTCTTTTCACAATCTGCAATCATCGAAACGTGCTAAGCAACAGAAGCAAGATTTTCTAACGCGTCACCTGGCGCGGTCTCCTGGTATCAAGATCTCCATTATGCGTTGCGCCTGATGTGTGTTTCCTTTCATACGTGTCTTACACTTTACCTGGGAAGCACTGACGGGCTTGACAGGGAACCCATACCAGAGCGCATCATCGAGTTCTGCAACAGGCTCCTCATCGAGCTCCTCATCGAGTTCTTCATCGAGTTCATCAACGAGCACAACTTTGAGCACAACTTTGAGCACAACTTCGAGTACAACTTCGAGTTCGTCTTCGAGTTCGTCTTCGAGTTCGTCTTCGAGTTCGTCTTCGAGTTCGTCGTCAAAAATAGTGCCCGCACGCACCCGTGAGAGTAAGACCTACATACGTACGGACCCTCGCCAGTATGGAAGAACCCTTGGGGCAGCCAAACCGCTCATTTTGTTGATGAAACGTACGGCCTTAGTCACGACAGACCTACGCACCTCATGCAACACTATTGGCCGCCTCGTAACACGCCCCATGAGATAGATCCTGCTACATATAGCGACATCACGCTGGGAATGTCTCTTCTTTCCCAAGGCGAAGAATGCAAAGGAGTCGTCAACATGGAAGCCCTTTGCCTACTCGTGACCTGGGTCACGGAACGCACAAAGTCACGTCTTCTTCACGACCAACCCTCGCAAAGACTTAAGAAGGAGGACGTGGAGAATATTCTGAACCGAAAGGCGCACCCACGATGAAGAAATTCTTGGAAACCAACCTGAATGCCACCATCCTTCACTTGGGCCCGGCGACGAAGCACGGCACAACTTGTGTGTACGGCCCTCGTCGGCCGCCAAGTGGAGCCAACCGGGGACGTGGACTACTTCCGCACCAGCATGGCATATCAATCCAGACTCCGTCCTTGGGGATACAAGGCGTCATCGTACCTAGAACTCATTGTCGGTGCTTCCCCAAGAACGGCGCCCCGAGACACCATCATGGACGCTCTTTCCGAAGGTGAGTTACTTTTTCCGTGGAGCTGCATTGAAACTCCGACCACCGGCCAATACACCATGGCCCCGGCATTCGGCACCTCAGAATACCAACGCTACTCGTTCAGGCCACCAACACGAGAACGCTGCTTCGCACTTCAGCACTACTTTCATCGACTCCCTTGTATCGATCCCATCTGGCTAAAGATAACCGCAACGGACTCCTATTACGACATCCAAGGTAGGCCAGTACGCGAGCGCAGCTACCTATGCACAGTCGACCTCCCTCGGAACTATTTCAACCAGAGCTCCCTGACCATTTACTACATGAGCAGGGCGACGGAAAGTTCTTCGACAACATCCTCACAGACAACTGGAGTGGATTAACGCGAGGAATTGAAATTACCAGAGGCGTGTTCACGCTAGGAAGCCATCGGAGGAACGCCCGCCGACACCTCGCCAACTACCTTCGAACGTGCCCGAACTGGATCGACCCACAGCAACCTGACTCGTCCATCCCATGGCCTACTACATTCTATTGGACCCGTTACGAACACGTGGAATGGATAATAGCCCAAACCGCTATTTATCTCAACGCCAGCCAGACCGGCAAATGCTACAGCCGCGAAATCCACGTAGTCCATCATCCTACGGGCACTTACCCTTGTAAGTACGACATCGCCAACCCGTTTTCGCGAAAAGCGTTTGAAGGGTTATCCTGTTGGCGTCCCATGCGTTCGCAAAGAAACCAACTTCCACCCGAATCCCCACATCCGGATATGGGAGGCGGGAAACACACTCGCGGCACAGCCGGTGGATAGACACACTCCTACGGGACGCTTGCTCAACTTGAAGTCGACCGAGACTGCCGAGCGCCTACGTCTATTCTACTGCGAAATTAAGATGCTTACATCAGACATTGAGGCAGAGACCCTCCTGAATCTGCCTCTCCCAGTCCACACTCTGAGCCCACTGGAAACACGCGGACACTACCGCATCGGCTTCCCCCAAGGTATGTTCATCGACCCGGAATTCATCGTGACGTTGAAGCCACAAGGACAGCCCGGAACACCAGGATCCAGCACGTATCCGATTGACGTGGACGCCAGCGAAGACGCAGCATTCGCTGCAGTGTCCATCTCTAGCAGTTCGAGCTCCAGCAGTTCGAGCTCTAGCTCGGGCCTTGCACCGTCAGCACTCCGGGCCCCGCTTCCGCTTCACGACCTTTCATGTACGTTGCTCCAAGCTCTTCTCTTGCCCCTACGACGCCCCGAGTGGCAACCCCGGACAGCCTGTAACCCCGGACAGCCGGCTCCGCACCGGAGACAGACGACGACGACGACGAGACAAAACCGGATTCGCCCCCGGCAGGTAGCCAACCACCTACGGCCACATCTTCATCGTCATCGTCTTCCTCAACTGCGGCGACATCGCCGTCCCACGCCATGCTCCCTACGTTCCCGACCAAGACAACAAGCGGAATGGCTCGAAACGAAGTACGCCCCTCTCGAACCAGCCCCTCAGCCTATCTACCCAGATATGTTCCGTCTTGCTGCCATCAATCCCGATCTACGAACGGACATGCGCCTTAAGATTTTGAGGCAGCTCAACTTTTACGCGCACATGGACTGGATTTGTTGCGTCTCCTCTGGCGGACTCAACGCGGCTACAGCCTACCTTACAGACAAGCTAGACCCGGATCAGCAACGCTACCTCTGGTACAACTTGGCCCATTGGATCGATGTCGGACAACGAGCGGATAAGCCTTTTCTCCAACGCGAACTAGACTTCGACGCCGGTACCCGACAAGACCTTCCCGATGGCCTCTTTGCCTTCCGCGCTTCACGTAAAGCATGCCTTACACCCCATTTACCATGGTGTATTTGCACAGGTAAACACTGCGCAGGTAGCAAGCCCTCCGATCTACCTACACAGCCATCATTTTGGCTTTCCGCTATTAACCCCAGCCTACACATCTACTTACGACGGGAGATCCTTTCGGAACTCAACTACTTCAGCAACTGCGGCCTCATCATCCCGTACTCTTTGGATCGCGCTTTCTTCAACGCATCAGGAGCCATCAACGGTGTGGCAAGCGTCAAAGACAAAGAGCGCGTTTGGCGGAGACTCGCTGAACTAGTCATCAAGGGGGAAAATAGTGTAGACCCTATTTGGTGTTCAATAGATACCGTACCATCACTCAACAGTAACCAGTTCGCCTATAATGTCCCCGACGGCATTTTCGCATGGCAAGCGCTTCACCCCAACAAGACACATCAAGTGTGGTGCAAGTGTGGCTACGGCGATTGCCTTCACATCGACACTACTGGCGCTACAGGGACACGCAAGCCTAAACCGAAACCAGTTCGACCAGCTTTCAGCAGTAGTCTTGGTGGCAACCCCCGCTACAAGAAAAACCGCAAACACATGCAACGCGCTAAGCGGACCAGATATCCGCCGGCCGGCGATGGCAAGTATCAACCCGACCAGGTATATCCGACCAGCCAACAGGGCCGCACTGCCCATTATGGTCAGACAGCCCCTCGGCCCGTCCAAAACCCGAATTACAAGCCACCTCCGCGCCCACAGCATCGTTTTGCGGCTCCAACACAGCGCCGCCACTTCTACACTTCTACATGTACTCTCGGTCTGGTACCGGACACTAGCAGCGATTGAATACCAAACAGGGTCGGGCGTGACCATCAAGTCTGGAGCACTCTCCAGACACCGCCCTATTCTTACCGCCGGATCCTTCCACCATGGCTCTTCCCCACCGGGAAGTCACAGTCCTCGCTGTAAAGGATCCTCCATACTTCGATCCCGCCATGGCGGAGCTCGCTGCAACATGCCCGGACCCGCGCATGCTTTACTGTACGGCAACGACGGTTAGTGGAACACAGACCACCCCGTGAATTCTCATTTCTGAGAGACTTTGCCGCGACTTTCTAGACAAACAGGCCGCCAAACTTACCGCGCCGCCTGCGCCCAAATACGCACCTGAAGTCGTCAACTCCGGCCTCACTGCAGAACAACAACGACTTGTATGGGCCCTCCTCGAAGAATTCGACGATGTCTTCCAAGATAAAGCAGGTGTCTTCAATCATACTGTCGTGTCGCTCATCCTCAAACCGGGAGCTAAACCAATTGCGGTGCAATGCCCAAATTGGACTCCAGCGGTACACCAATACCTCAAAGGTTGGGCGATGGACGTTCTTACAGCCGGCCTCTGGTCCATGGCCTCTGCAAATTGTGCCTGGGCTAGTCGAGCCTGCCCCGTAGGAAAGTTTGAAGACTTAGCAAAGGAGGTCATCCGCGACATACGCAACGTCTACGACTACCGCGGTGCAAACGACAACCTCCACCTGCCTGTGCCAGGTTTACCCAACCCGGATCAATACCGCAAACTCTGGCACTACCTCAGTTCTATCGACATGGTCGACGGCTTCACGCATCTGAGACTCAATCCAGATGACGGTAGCCGCGATATTCTCGCTGTTTGGACACCCTTAGGACTCCTAGTTCCTAATTTTATGCCTCAAGGTGTTCACCGCGCCCCGGGAGACTTTCAACGCGCTATGGACAAGTCCTTCAACCATTTGGACTTTTGGAATAAATCCGCTTCGGCCTACCTCGGCGACGTCACAGACGGCTCCAACGACTTCGATACCCATCTTCGCGAGCTCCGATACATCTTTCAAGCCATGCGAGACTCCGGCCTCCACGGTTCGGCCCGGAAACTACGCTTAGGCTATCGCGAGCTCAACATTCTGGGCAAACGCTGCAGCAATAAAGGTATCGCCGCAGATTCTTCCAAGGTCGACGCTATTCTCAAGCTAGCCGACCCATCCAACGTCTCTGAAGTCCGATCAGTCTTAGGTATGACCAACTTCATCCAAGCCCATATCCCTGACTATTCCCGATTAGTGGCACCTCTGACCAATCTTCTCAAATCCACTCACGCTCGGCCCTCCGGTGCCCCTTACCTGACCCGAGATGAGCGGAAATGCGTGAAGAAGCTCCGCCGTGTCCTCACTACGCTCCCCATTCTGGTGAAGTATGAGCCGTCGCAACGACTCTACCTCCGGACGGACGCAAGCCAGATCGGCATTGGCGGCGCACTTCATAATGGCCCAGAGCGCAACGCTCCGATCATCCAATACTTCTCCCAGAAGCTTACAAACACGCAAACACGATGGGCGACCTACGTTCGTGAAGCCTACGGCGTCATCTACGGTATTCAACAGTGCCGCTACTACATCGATGCCAGCGATCACGAACTCACCATCGTCACAGACCACCGGCCCCTTTTGTGGCTATGGCACGCTCGCAGCCCCATGGTCGTCAACTGGGTTTTGGAGCACCTTCAGACGATTCGATTCAAAGTCGAATACCTACCAGGTAAGCAAACCCAACTCTCCGACGGTCTCTCACGTGTCCCTTGCATCGCCCCCGGCCAGCCCACCCTGATTGGCGAAGCCGAGGCGACTCTCCAGCTTCTATCCACCATTCCAGCACCCCAGGCTCTACCCTTTGGTTAGCAGTTGAAGGCACAAACGCGGCACTGGATACCCATCTCAAGTCCCTATCTTGCCGGATCCTCCGCGGCGGCCCCACTCTACGTAGCATTCAAGCCCCATGGGACTTGGCCATTGTCATTCCCTCTGCTGAACGCTCCCCGATGGTTGCCCGCGACATGTTCGCTCTCCGCAAGCCCTTCGCACTGCTCATGCCTCAAGACTTGGTTCATTGCGTCCCCGATGAAACTCTTCCGCAGACGATCGTCGAGCAGTGCCGCAAGATCTTATTCCTTGACGACCTCGTCTGGCTCGTACATGGACTTGGAATGGAGCAACACGTCATCTCAGTCTCCGCCGGCTCAGCAGAGCTGATCCTCCGACAAGGTATCGCAGTCAAGGTTTATGTCCCAGAAGAGCTACGCCGTCCCCTCATCAATTATGCCCACCTCATGCAGAACCACGCCAAGGCGCCGACACTCGTCCCCTTTATCAAGGAGCGCTACATTTGGTTCCGCACAGACGGTATGGATATCATGCATCATGACGTCCTCGCCGCCCTCCGTGACTGCCACTTTTGCCAACTAGTCCACGCCCGCCTGACCCTTAACCACGGCCGATATTCATCGCTCACATGGACGCATCAAGGACAGGGCATCGGCCTCGACCACGTTCACATCGGCATCCCCGGCGTCACCTCTCAGTACATACTGACCATCGTCGATCTTTTCTCGGGATTTCTCCAATTTTATCCCATGCGTCTCGACATCCGCGGAAGAAACAATGGAACTCATCCTCAATCGATGGGCCTACATCTTTGGTTTTCCGAAGTCTATCTTCTCCGATTACCATAGTTCTTTCGTTGGCACGTTGGCCAAACGATTTTGCAGCGTAGCCGGCGTCGAATGGCTCACCACCGCGCCCTACTCGCATCATCAACTCGGCTACGTTGAATGTCGCCACAAAGCTATCCGCACGGCTATCCAGTCTCTCCCTAAGGCAGAAAAGACCAACTGGCCCAGCATCATCCCTTCTCTCTCCTTCGCTCAGAACACATACGTTTCTACAGCAACCGGCACTACTGCCTTTGAAGGAATGCTCGCCCGCAAGCCCCGCTGCACGTTGGACTTCTTTGACTCGCCGGAGATTGTCAATGCCCGCGCTACCGCTTCCAGCGCCGCCCTTGACGCATCACCGACACTGTCAATACAGTCGGCCGAACAGATCGCACTGTTAAACAGCGCCCGCACCGCTGTCACAACTTACATCAGCGCGTGCACCACCGTTACCCGCACCCGGTCCGTCGCTCAAAAGAACAAAGGCCGCCGCAAGGCTGTCAAGGAATGGAAAGTAAACGCGACAGTCTCCGTCTACCGCCCCAAGCCTTCCAAGCAAGGCATTCCAGCCTCCTCCGTTCTTCAGTTTGACGGCCCCTACACCATCGTTGAGCAGGTCAGCTCAAACTGCTTCAAGCTGCGTCATCTCAAGACCAACAAGGTACTGAAACGCATCGACCGCTCACACCTCGCTCCGTATACTGCACCCACTGACGGCCTCGCCCCGCTCAACACGGTCGCAGTAGACGATCACGACGACGACTCAGTCAACAACACCATCGGCGAAGTCGTAGCATTCATCGACCGCGATCAGGTTAAACTTGGCATCGTTTTAGACGAGGACCCAGAGAACGAGGAAAACGACCTCGTAGTTCACCAGCTCGGTACGACCTCAGACAAGAACCCTCTCTTCCGTCCCATCTACGAAGATACAAAGGATCAAACCACTATCAAACGCTGGGGTAATCCCTTGGCCCACTGGAAGCCCCTTCTCTTCGACACAACAAAAGATCAACTCGTTCATCGACACATCGAGTGGCGCTCTCACAAGACCAACAAAGACAAAGGCCGACTTCCAGCCAGCGTTCTTAAGCGTCTCAAAGGCCCTCTCATCACCAGCGAATCCTTCCCACTTCATATCTTCAAGAAGGGTAAGCAAGCTACATCGAAGGAATAGCCACCTCAATACTCTCAAGTGTGTTTTACACATCGTACCGGCTTCACCCGCCACAGCCCAGCGCTTTTCCCACTTGGCCCGCCATCGTCCCTAGACGAGCTACGCCACGACCAGAGTATCCCTGTAAGTCCTTGGTCGCCTTTTATGCCTGCAGGTCAACAATCATCCTCATCGAATCTGAACACCTCAGTGATTATATTGGCATGGCATAATTGGTGCATTAAATTTGGTTCATCTCGGCTGTGCGATACATGGCCACCTAGCTTTCTACTGCTCGACGTCAGCTCCCTGGTATCAACGCATCGCTACTGCGCCTCAATTGTCTCAGTTCCGCTTCCGCATCCCGATATCCGGCCCCGGCTGATCTCCGTCTACACTGCGCTACACATCGACGCACTTCTTTTTCATCCTCCTCCTGGATTTAAAGACTCTCAGATTCATCTTTCTCAGCCTTTTCTCCTACTTTTTTTTTTCTGAGACAAGTCACTGACCAATCGTTAGTCACTCGCTCTGTACGCAACTCTACTCAACCGTTAGGTCGGGGGGGGGGGGGAGCTATCAGACTGAGCACTTTAACGACCGGCCCGTTAGATTCTCTTCTGCACGACGTTTCGACTTCACTAACTAATTTTCGATTTCGTCCAGGAATGACTTAAAACGATTTAATCAAAGTTTTTACAGCAATCATGATTGCCATTTTCCCCTTCTCCATTGTCTTTTGAGAGTCCCATGATATACCGAAACCCACAACTTGAATTACTGTGAATTTTGGGGAACACAGTCAAGAGCCTTCATAACATAAAAATGATAATTGGCCCGTGCACTGCGTGCACAGCCATGAGTTTGGCTCCGAAAGATTTTCCCAAATGAAAGTTCAGGACTGTTTTTACTTGAAGATGTTACAACTTGTTCAATTTCAAGTGTCACACGAAACCAACTCACAATCTACGCTCACCCACGATCGTACGTTGCACCCATGACCTGCAAACAAGTAGAAACCTACGTAATAAACGAAGTGACCTCTCAGCTATTTACTGGTATTTCACCTACTCTCAGGACATAGAGACTTTTAATAAGAGTTCGTTGTGTATTTATCCCTTGGGGATGTATCCACTGAAACTCACAGGCACATAACCAAATGGGAAAAACCCTCGTAACTGCTTCTTGAAGATAAACCTGCACTCGGGGCGTCCCCCTCCTACCGGCTTGCGACTTCCACGAAACAGAAATTTAACCATACTGAAACAATTCCCGCCAGTCCAACTGCCGTCGTCACACAAAAGATGTACCTCTAGACTCGAAATTGACACACGAAACTGCCTGATATGGGTAATAAGGATAATGGTAAAAGCTGGTGCCACCAGTACCAGAAAACGTACTCTAATTAACTGTATTAATAACTAATAATACTACTAACCGTGACGATTACTGCTAACGTATAAAAATAGCAATACGGACATAACTGAGGAGGAAGGGTCTAATTAATTGTCCAATGCTTCCCGGTAGTCAGGCCTGGCAGGCCAGGCCCGGATCGTATCAGACTCTTCGGTAGAGCCATTACAAGTCACGTAGTAGACTATCATCGGACCGGGAACAAAGTCACCGTCGAGACTGGGTATGTGAGCCTGTATTACCGACGACAAGCGGTAAATGATTTAAGTCTTTGCGCTCATTTTTCGCAATCAATAGTTCATGCATGAAAATGCAGGACACATCGTTGGGAAGGCTCGTGTCGGGTCCGAGCGTTCAAAGGATAGCTTCAACATATCGGAACACCACGATTGATGCAGAGCGATAAGATCGAAGTTGAATGATTTCGCCATTTGAGTGTTGGAGGCTTTGGTAATATTAAAAGCCCACTGCCGGCGGGGTGCCGGGGATGCGATCAATTTACTATGATTTTCAAATCGAGCAGGGTTGGTAGGTAATCGCTATTGGCAGTGAGGCGAGAAGCGGCAGCCTGCACCGCGTTGCGCCGCGCACCACT
>WBZZ01005603.1:305000-307500 GCA_019918135.1 Paulinella micropora
AGTGACTGTGACGTGAGTCAACAAGAGCCGCCAATTGAAAACTTGATATAAATAACCACAACTGCGCGATATCAAGTTCTGAATCAGGATATTGTGAATTACCGATCACTGACAGTGGATCACACTACTGTTACTACGGACCTATTAATACTATGATAACTAATTAGGTCACTAGTAGTCAGTACGGGGAGTCCGGCATCATTGTGGAGTTCGGCAATCTAGTCACCTAATTTCTAACATCTATCCCCTTGCTATCGGGAACCTACCAAGAGTCCTATCCGAAAGTCACAGTTGTAGATTCTGAAAGTCCCAACGTGGAAGACTGTCCCCACCGCGCGCGATCCCCTCCGCCGCAGCAGCTAGTCACAAGCGACGGGACGCACCAGCCGAAGGTGAGGTTCACCGCGCGCAGGCTTAGTGTTGATATCCGCGATGTTGTCGGCCGACGCCACCTTCTCGTTGGCCACCAACCCCGCGTCCACGTTCTGGTTGACGATGGCGCAGCGCAGGTCCACGTGCCCGAGCTTCCTAGAAAATACATTAGTATCGGCGAGATCCAGCCGTACAGGATGGGAGGCTGCCCCCACCCGTACGGCCCCAGCTCGTCAGCGACCCGGCCGTCCGCGATCACCTGCACAAAATTTATGATTTTGTCTTGCCCGTGATATGCTTCCACCATCGCGTACACCTCAGCCTCGCATGAGGAGGCTTCTGGGGCTGCAGGCACCAGACGCGCGCCAGCTGCCGTCTCTTCTTGATCCCCGCTCCCGGGCACAGCCGCCACCAGCTCGTCGCTGACCATCCGCGCCTTCTCCTCCATTCGTGCGCTCAGGGTCACATAATCCTTGGGCAGTGCCACGGACACGTTCCGCTTAAGGCAGAACGGCAGCACAGAGCCACCAAGAAAGAAATGAAAGCCCGCTAGGCGAGCACGGCGATCTTCGGCTGTACCCTTCCAACTTGAGTTTGCCCATGACATCAAGCGGGTACCGTTAACCTTGGTGAAACGAATACCTTTAGATCGGGTACCATTGAGGTACCGCACGACCTGTTCGGCCTGCTGCTGATTAAATAAATCAGGCTTGGAGGCATGGGTTGCTACTTCCCCTAGTGGGCCCAAAACCTCGTGCCGAGTGATGCGTGTCCACAACAGGACATCTACGATATGCTGCGGAGAGAACTGCTCTAATACCGATTGCTTACCGGCCCGCACCCCGGCATCAGTCACGGCGAGTGGGCCGTAGCTAGACCGGTGCACTGAAGCTTCTCAACGGCCTCTTTGATAAAATCTTCCTGTGAGATCTTGATCGTCCGGCCTAACCGACAGTCATCCTTGTCTTCTATGTTCAGGCCTACCACCCCGGTCGGAGCCTCTTGCATAAAGACCCTAAAGGCCTTCTTACCCACGGCTATGAACTCGGTTTCTACCTCGTTGCTACTAAACGCTGCCATCATGTCGTCCACATACACGAAGACCAAGTCTGGTTTGTCCTTTCCGGGTAGCCATCGCCAAAAGAAGCAAGGAAAAGCAAGATGAGCCTTACAGCCCAAACCTTCTAAGAAGGGACTAGCTTGTACCGCCACCATTTGAGGCCCGCATCCGGTCTACCGTAGAGGTCTTTGAGAATTTCCCACACATACCCCGGCTCTTCTAAACCAAAAGGTGGTACGATGTAAGTGGGGCGATAACCCTGCTCAGTGGCAGACGCTTCAGTGTACGCGGTGCCAACGTCCCACTTTGACAGAACTAAGCCAAAGAACACCGTCAGAGCGAAAAGCATCAAGATGGTAAGGGCACACGGAGTTGGGAAGTCACGTTTCCCAAAGTGCCATCCTTGGATCATGGAAAACCCCTTGGCAGTCCACCGGCTTTTGAACTTCAGGATCTCCCCCCAGCCTCCTTGGCAGCATCTACGAACCGGCCTTCACAGATGTCTTTCTTGTCGACTAAGTCGGCCCGGACTCTCCGGAAGCAACCTTTCTCCCAGAGTGTAGACATCTCCTCGGCTCTGGCGTCATCCCAGTACCCTAGTTCGTCGGCTTGCTTCTCACTCACCTGTCTAGTGAACGTGGCGGCATTGGCGGCCTCCGGACCGGCGGCAAGGTACTTGACGATCTCCGTGTCCAACATACGGTCTGGGGCGTCGTCATCCTCAAACTTTACCCAGTGGGCCGGTCCGTTCTTCTTCTGCTTCTTAACACATATGGGTTCGCTCACGTCTTGCACCTGGCCCCGTCGGACCTTATCCCGGAAACCCACCCCATATGTCTTCTTGGCCCAAGCCCAGCCCCACTGAGTGGCTGGGGTCTCAACCCACCTTCCCTTCAGCTCCCCTATTGTTCCCGGTTCCTCGGGGGCTGAATCGGGGGCCTCTTCCTCGGTTTTCGCGGCTTCCTGTTCAGAGGTCACTTCCTCCACTTCGCAGTCGGAATCGGAGCTATCAAGCTCCCCCTGATCCGGGGCCTTCTTACCGTCACCTGACTCGTTCACCCCCACCCG
>WBZZ01005603.1:325000-335000 GCA_019918135.1 Paulinella micropora
ACCACTGGTGTGAATCGACGCAGGAGTGTCTGCCGTCTTACCAAGCATGCCAGACAGCGCAGCAAGTGTGCGAGAGCAGAAGCGCAAGCACGGGCTACCACTGGTGTGAATCGACGCAGGAGTGTCTGCCGTCCTACCAAGCATGCCCGAGCCCTCAGATCCCTTGTGGAATGCTCTATTCACGAAATGCTTGCAACCAACAGCCCAACTGCGAGTGGAACCGCGGAACAAGCAGATGTGACGTCTATCAGCCACCATTGTGTGGGATGTTTTATTCGCGAAGCGCCTGCAATCAACAGTCTTGCACGTGGAACTCCGCAGCGCTTCGATGCCAGTCTAGTTCGCGCCGCGTTCTGGCAAATAACCTTGAAGAAAATCCTGAAGAAGAATGTCTGAATACTAGCCCAAGCACGGGCTATCACTGGTGCGAAGCAACGCAGGAGTGTCTGCGGTCTTATGAAACATGCGAGACTGCCCAACAAGCGTGCGAACGCACCAGCGCGAGCACGGGATATCACTGGTGCGAAGCGACACAGGAGTGTCTGCCGTCCTACGAAACATGCCAGACGCCCCAGCAAGTGTGCGAGAGCAGAAGCGCAAGCACAGGCTTCCATTGGTGCGAAGCAACGCAGGAGTGTGTGCCATCTTATGAAACATGTCCAAATCCTCAGATCCCTTGTGGAATGCTGTATTCGCCAACCGCGTGCAACCAGCAGTCTAACTGTGACTGGGATGATGGAACAAACACATGCAGTCAGATCCCTTGTGGAATGCTGTATTCGCCAACCGTGTGCAACCAGCAGTCTAACTGTGTTTGGAATGATGGAACAAACGCATGCAGTCAAGGGTTGTGAAGTCAGTTTTACTACGGCTAATAAATAGCTGTATCGGTTCCGTTTTTTACTGATTAATAAAGCACACTTTTGCCAGGCTCTATTCATGAAGTTCTCTACTTTACCAGTTTGGTTTGTCTAGTTGCACCTAAGGATTACCAGGTGACAGGTAACATAAGGCCCCCGGAGCCGGCTGACTTGACTGTCCTCGGCTGTTTTTTTACAAATTACAATACTATTAGTGTGACCGGTACTATCAATACAATAAGTTACTGAATACAAAAAGAGAAAACGAACCGGGGGAAAAAAAATAATTGAAAAGCAGTCACAGTTGATTATTAGTTAATCAGTATTACTACTGCCATATATTGCTGTCGACATTCAAGACGTAAAAAATTATTAAATTTCAGATTTTGGGTCAGATTTCTGATTTTGGTTGGAATTTCGATTTTGTGACAAAAATTTAAATTTCTCAAATTAACGGTTATATGCGTTCGCAAAAAACGGAAATTTTCGCAAAATCAGTATTACAGTTAAACTTCGAGTCGAAAAGTTTAAATTTTTCGGGTGACACAAAATCGAAAAAATGACTCAAAATCGAAATTCCAATCTAAATCTAAAAAGCCTACAATTTTTTTCTCTTGAATGTCGACACTGCGGCCGAGTATATCACTGTTTCAACTAATTAAATAATCATCAAGTGGGTCACAACTTCGTTCCGACTCCAGCCGAGGACTGGCGGCCCGGGCCGGGGAATTCAAGTTGTCACACTTCTCATTGAGTTGCTCCGAGCCGTTATATGTTTACTAGGAATTCATCATCGGCACGGTTCTCAATCACTCAGGCTGTGACTGCGGTCCGGTAGAAGGGGGACCGTAGGCTCCCGACGCCCCGGTTCAAGTGCCCGCCGGTGGCGGCCGTCACCGTCTGACCACGGCTATCATAAGTTAATGATATATATCATAGTTTGAAGTCAAGTTGCGGAGACTCATGATCCGACCCGGCCGAAGATGATTGTCGATCAGTTGACCGGACCTGTCAAGTTTTTTCATAGATAATTGTTTAGAAAACCAACTTGAATCTGATTTTTGGACTCGTATCATAGTAATGTTAATACAACTTGATATAGTATTAATATTTTTGAAAAAACCTCTGCCACCCTCGTGCCGGCGCCCATGATCAGTGATGATGCTATAGACGTCTATTCACCCTAAGTACGACCTATCACTGGGGGCCGCGCCATTACATATCCGTCCGCCGCCGCAAAATCAGCACAATTTTGAACGCGAAATGTTACCGTTAAATTCAAATTGAAGTACAGTAATTTGAATTCTCATAATCAGATAATTGATGAGTAGATTCATTTCAAAATATTACCGGTACTGTCACTATGATGATAAAGATTCCCTTCGAAGACCCCCCCCCCCCCCCCCCCCCGCGCCGGCACACACACAGACACACGTACACTCAAAAGCTCTTCTCTCCCGTATTACCGGTAATATCACCAGCACTTCATCATTTACATGTATACAAAGGAAAAAAAAAAGTCACGATACAGAAAATGGTCCAAAAGGAAGCGTCCGCTGACAAAAAAACTTTCATCTTAATCGCGCTCATCACGCTGCCTTGCTGCGTGCGCGCATGGTGGTCGTGTCGGCCCGTGCAGCCGCAGCTGGGCCGGCCGGGCGTTGCAGACTGCTGTGCTGGCTGCTGTGCTGGCTGCTGTGGTGACTGCTATGCTGCTGCTGTGACTGCTGGCCAGGCCGCCGCGGCGCTTCCAGCTCCGGCCCACCCCCCGACGAGCGCTAACAAAAACAATTACCACTTATAATGATGATCATAATAATAATAATAATAATCATAATAATAATAATAACAATAATAATAATAATAATAATAATAATAATAATAGTGCTTCTCTGTCAATGGCTAATGCATTTCTGCACATGCGCCTCCATCGTCTCACCCGTGAGGGGAGTACGAAGAATTGACGATAAGCTCTAATGACACCCCCGCAAGGGCAGTTCCAACACTTCCAGACGGGCCGGTATGTTCAATGAAAATACTGGTCCAGAAATAGACCGGTATGTTCAATGAAAATACTGGTGGCACCGACGGGAATCGAACTGGCGACAGGGCTCAGATGGTAGAACTTGACCACTGGGCTATCACGGTGTCCATAATAATAATAATAATAATAATAATAATAATAATAATAATAATAATACTATATCTGAGGCGTACTGATGCAGCTAATGGCATATCCTCAACGGACATAAGCCTCCAATACCCTTGTTCGAGGTCCTCCACCCCCCCGTGTCAGTCTCTCGCCTGATGATCGGGGCCACCGATGGAGCTCCTGAGGGCAAGACTGCACTAAGCCGAGGTTATTCCGCAGTCCCAGCAACCTCTTGCAAGACGTCACCGAATGTGCAAGTGCATACACCAAGCGCGGTTGCTAGAGCTGCCTCGAAACCCCACCCATAACAATCTGGTGTCTGCTGGGTCCTGGGCTATCAACCAGCATATGCGGAGTTTAAGATCTTTTACGCGCGCAACGACCCTCCTCCCCAGCATCTACCACCAAAGGGTTATGAGTTGGCGTCACAGTTTAACGCCTTGTGGCCATTGGGCTGAATAATAATAATAATAATAATAATAATAATAATAATAATAATAATAATAATAATAATAATAATAATAATAGTGCTTCTCTGTCAATGGCTGATGCATTTCTGCACATGCGCCTCCATCGTCTCACCCGTGAGGGGAGTACGAAGAATTGACGATAGGCTCTAATGACACCCCCGCAAGGGCAGTTCCAACACTTCCAGACGGACCGGTATGTTCAATGAAAATACTGGTCCAGACGGACCGGTATGTTCAATGAAAATACTGGTGGCACCGACGGGAATCGAACTGGCGACAGGGCCCAGATGGTAGAACTTGACCACTGGGCTATCACGGTGTCCAATAATAATAATAATAATAATAATAATAATAATAATAATAATAATAATAATAATAATAATAATAATAATAATAATAATAGTAATAGTGCTTCTCTGTCAATGGCTGATGCGAATCTGCACATGCGCCTCCATCGTCTCACTCGTGAGGGGAGTACGAAGAATTGACGATAGGCTCTAATGACACCCCCGCACGGGCAGTTCCAACACTTCCAGACGGACCGGTATGTTCAATGAAAATACTGGTGGCACCGACGGGAATCGAACTGGCGACAGGGCCCAGATGGTAGAACTTGACCACTGGGCTATCACGGTGTCCAAATAATAATAATAATAATAATAATAATAATAATAATAATAATAATAATAATAATAATAATAATAATAATAATAGGCTTCCTCAGACTATAGCATCAGATCCAGATAATAATAATAATAATAATAATAATAATAATAATAATAATAATAATAATAACATTGACACTAACACTAACACTAACACTAACACTAATACTAATACTAATACTAATACTAATACTAATACTAATGCTAATACTAATGCTAATGCTAATGCTAATGCTAATGCTAACACTGATACTGATACTGATACTGATACTGACACTGACACTGATACTGACACTGATACTGACACTGACACTGACACTGACACTAACACTAACACTAACACTAACACTAACACTAACACTAACACTAACACTAATACTAATACTAATACTAATACTAATACTAATACTAATACTAATACTAATACTAATACTAATACTAATACTAATACTAATACCAATACTGAAACTAATCCTTATACTAATACTAATACTAATACTAATACTAATACTAATACTAATACTAATACTAATACTAATACTAATACTAATACTAATACCAATACTAATACTAATACTAATACTAATACTAATACTAATACTAATACTAATACTAATACTAACACTGACACTGATACAGAACGCAAGTGTAAGCTCTGGTGGCACAAAAACCTAAAATATATGGTTTTTCTGACACCCGGCACCAAAACTTTTGGATCCCTGAAGAGAGCGCACCGAGAGGTGTCGGGTACACCAAACATCAGCCTCAAACTCCCTTTGGTGTGCGCAATCGGCGCCTGGTGGCGCAAAACCTGAATTTTCTGGTTTTACGCCACCCGGCACCACAATTTTTTGTATTTTCGAAGAGAGCTCATCGAGAAATGTCAGGTATACCAAATATCAGCCGCTAAATCCCTCTGATGTACGCAAACGGCGCCTGGTGGCACAAAGACCTCAACTTTCTAATTTGTGTGCCACCCCCGACCAAAACGGGTACGTACAATTGCAGGGCTGGGGTTTCCGGGGGTAGGGCCCCCCGGATCCCTTTCCCCATCGACAGGGTACGTTCAATTGCCGGAGGCACCGGCAAGTACTCCCAAAAATCAATAACTTTGGCATTCAGGACACTCCCCTAACGCAAATGTTTGCGTGAATTCCAAAAAAATTATACCAGCATCATCATTGAGTCTGGGGCTAGCCAACCTGTCAATATGAGCTCCCAAATCCTCCTGGTTCCCACAAACCATAATTTATGGGGACGGGGGTGCAGAAAATAGGCTTTAAAAAACCAGGAATTTTGGCATTCAGGACACTCCCCTAACGCAAATGTTTGCGTGAATTCCAAAAAAAATTATATCAGCATCAACATCGAGTCTGGGGCTAGCCACCCTGTCAATGTGAGATCCCAACTCCGCCTGGTTCCCACAAACCATGATTTATACGGACAGGGGTGCGGAAATGCGGGGGTGGACGGATGAAGGGGGGGGGGGGGGGGGGAAGGGTACACAATTTCCATTTTCCTTCCCCCAAACCCCCAAACCCCCTACTCCAACACCTTTCAGGGATAATAATAATAATAATAATAATAATAATAATAATAATAATAATATATATTGATCTGTCATGGCTGAGCCCGAGGGCCATGCGCCTCCATCCCTCGACCCAACAGGGAATACAGTGAGTATGTTGGGGAGGGAAGAGTGACTCTAACCATCCTGCATAGAAGGCCCCAAAAGGAAGTCCCTACTACCCGCACAGTGTCGGGTACCTTGCAGGAAATCAACTACAAATGATTGATCTTCCCCGCGTGAGAGCTCCACGACTGGGTAGGTCCCGCATGGAGGTACTCACAGGGGTAGCAGACATTTCATGCGGTCTGCCAGCGCATGAGGACGTTTTGTGGTAAGTATCTGGGACGCCTCGAAACCCGTCACCACCCCTACATCGCGGAATGTAAATACCCCTTTGATCCCACGTGGTGTATGTCTTATAAAAAACAACACAACGACATGGCCTCGGAACCAACACAACAACATAGCCTCGGAACCCACATCGACATAGCCTCGGAACCCACACAACAACAGAGCCTCGGAACCAACACAACAACATAGCCTCGGAACCAACACAACAACATAGCCTCGGAGCCAACACAACGACATAGCCTCGAAACCAGTGGGAAGAGGCCCAACCACCTCCTCTTCCCGTGGGGTACCATACTGTGCACCCCTCCATAATAATAATAATAATAATAATAATAATAATAATAATAATAATAATAATAATAATAATAATAATAATAATAATAATAATAATAATAATAGTGCTTCTCTGTCAATGGCTGATGCATTTCTGCACATGCGCCTCCATCGTCTCACCCGTGAGGGGAGTACGAAGAATTGACGATAAGCTCTAATGACACCCCCGCAAGGGCAGTTCCAACACTTCCAGATGGGCCGGTATATTCAATGAAAATACTGGTCCAGACGGATCGGTATGTTCAATGAAAATACTGGTGGCACCGACGGGAATCGAACTGGCGACAGGGCCCAGATGGTAGAACTTGACCACTGGGCTATCGCGGTGTCCATAATAATAATAATAATAATAATAATAATAATAATAATAATAATAATAATAATAATAATAATAATAGTGCTTCTCTGTCAATGGCTGATGCATTTCTGCACATGCGCCTCCATCGTCTCACCCGTGAGGGGAGTACGAAGAACTGACGATAGGCTCTAATGACACCCCCGCAAGGGCAGTTCCAACACTTCCAGACGGACCGGTATGTTCAATGAAAATACTGGTCCAGACGGACCGGTATGTTCAATGAAAATACTGGTGGCACCGACGGGAATCGAACTGGCGACAGGGCCCAAATGGTAGAACTTGACCACTGGGCTATCACGGTGTCCAAATAATAATAATAATAATAATAATAATAATAATAATAATAATAATAATAATAATAATAGTGCTTCTCTGTCAATGGCTGATGCATTTCTGCACATGCGCCTCCATCGTCTCACCCGTGAGGGGAGTACGAAGAATTGACGATAGGCTCTAATGACACCCCCGCAAGGGCAGTTCCAACACTTCCAGACGGACCGGTATGTTCAATCAAAATACTGGTCCAGAAATAGACCGGTATGTTCAATGAAAATACTGGTGGCACCGACGGGAATCGAACTGGCGACAGGGCCCAGATGGTAGAACTTGACCACTGGGCTATCACGGTGTCCATAATAATAATAATAATAATAATAATAATAATAGTGCTTCTCTGTCAATGGCTGATGCATTTCTGCACATGCGCCTCCATCGTCTCACCCGTGAGGGAGTACGAAGAATTGGATAAGCTCTAATGACACCCCCGCAAGGGCAGTTCCAACACTTCCAGACGGGCCGGTATGTTCAATGAAAATACTGGTCCAGAAATAGACCGGTATGTTCAATGAAAATACTGGTGGCACCGACGGGAATCGAACTGGCGACAGGGCCCAGATGGTAGAACTTGACCACTGGGCTATCACGGTGTCCAAAATAATAATAATAATAATAATAATAATAATAATAATAATAATAATAACAATAATAACAACTAGGGGCTGCGCCAAAGGATGGTTTGCGGTGCGCGGATCCGCGCAACCCCCCCCTCCCCCCCTCCTCGGGCTGGGGTTCCCGGGGGGAGAGCCCCGGACCCCCCCTTTCCCGTCGACAGGGTACGCTCAATTGCCGGAGGTACCAGAAAAACGCAAGTGCAAGCTGTGGTGGCACAAAAACCTAAAATCTCTGGTTTTTGTGCCACCGCCACCAAAACTGTTTTATCTCCGAACAGAGCGCACCGAGAGGTGCCGGGTACACCAAACATCAGCCTCAAACTCCCTCAGGTGTGCGCAAACGGCGCCTGGTGGCGCAAAAACCTCAATTTTCCTGTGTGTATGCCACCCAGAGCCACAATTTTCATATTTTCGAAGAGATCTCATCAAGAAGTGTAAGATACACCAAATATCAGCCGCTAACTCCCCTCTGGTGTGTGGAAACGGCGCCTGGTGGCACAAGACCTAATTTTTCTGGTGCGGGTGCCACCCGCGACCAAAACGGGTACGTACAATCGCCGGGCTTGGGTTCCCGGGGGCAAGTGCTACTAAAAAACAAGGAAATTTGGCATGCAGGACACTCCCCTAACGCAAATATTTGCGTGAATTACAAAAAAATTATATCAGCATCAACATCGAGTCTGGAGCTAGCCACCCTGCCAATATGAGTTCCCAACTCCTCCCGCTTCCCACAAACCGTGATTATAGGCATGGGGGGTGCAAAAAAAGGCCAAAAAAACAAGGAATTTTCGCATTCAGGACACTCCCCACACGCAAATATTTGCGTGAATTCTAAAGATATTACATCAGCATCAACATCGAGTTTGGGGCTAGCCACCCTGTCAATATGAGCTCCCAACCCCTCCTGGTTCACACAAACCATGATTTATACGGACAGTGGTGCGAAAAAAATCAAGGAAATTTGGCATTCAGGACACTGCCCTAACGCAAATATTTGCGTGAATTCCAAAAAAAACCATATCAGCATCAACATCGAGTCTGGGGCTAGCCACCCTGCAAATATGAGCTCCCAACTCCACCTCGTTCCCACAAACCATGATTTATATAGATAGGAGTGCGGAAATGCTGGGGGGGGGGGTACACAATTTTCATTTTCCCCCTCCCCCCAAACCCCCCACCCCCCACCCCCTTCACCAACACCTTTCAGGGATAATGATAATAATAATAATAATAATAATAATAATAATAATAGTGCTTCTCTGTCAATGGCTGATGCATTTCTGCACATGCGCCTCCATCGTCTCACCCGTGAGGGGAGTACGAAGAATTGACGATAAGCTCTAATGACACCCCCGCAAGGGCAGTTCCAACACTTCCAGATGGGCCGGTATATTCAATGAAAATACTGGTCCAGACGGATCGGTATGTTCAATGAAAATACTGGTGGCACCGACGGGAATCGAACTGGCGACAGGGCCCAGATGGTAGAACTTGACCACTGGGCTATCGCGGTGTCCATAATAATAATAATAATAATAATAATAATAATAATAATAATAATAATAATAATAATAATAGTGCTTCTCTGTCAATGGCTGATGCATTTCTGCACATGCGCCTCCATCGTCTCACCCGTGAGGGGAGTACGAAGAACTGACGATAGGCTCTAATGACACCCCCGCAAGGGCAGTTCCAACACTTCCAGACGGACCGGTATGTTCAATGAAAATACTGGTCCAGACGGACCGGTATGTTCAATGAAAATACTGGTGGCACCGACGGGAATCGAACTGGCGACAGGGCCCAAATGGTAGAACTTGACCACTGGGCTATCACGGTGTCCAAATAATAATAATAATAATAATAATAATAATAATAATAATAATAATAATAATAATAATAGTGCTTCTCTGTCAATGGCTGATGCATTTCTGCACATGCGCCTCCATCGTCTCACCCGTGAGGGGAGTACGAAGAATTGACGATAGGCTCTAATGACACCCCCGCAAGGGCAGTTCCAACACTTCCAGACGGACCGGTATGTTCAATCAAAATACTGGTCCAGAAATAGACCGGTATGTTCAATGAAAATACTGGTGGCACCGACGGGAATCGAACTGGCGACAGGGCCCAGATGGTAGAACTTGACCACTGGGCTATCACGGTGTCCATAATAATAATAATAATAATAATAATAATAATAATAGTGCTTCTCTGTCAATGGCTGATGCATTTCTGCACATGCGCCTCCATCGTCTCACCCGTGAGGGAGTACGAAGAATTGGATAAGC
>WBZZ01005603.1:340000-345000 GCA_019918135.1 Paulinella micropora
TAGATAGATAGATAGATAGATAGATAGATGGATAGATAGATAGATAGATAGATAGATAGATAGATAGATAGATAGATAGATGAGATATCGGCTAATGTCAGAAAAAAGGAGCTTCTGATTTCGTCAACCAAGGAAGTCTGTGGGTAAAGTATTAATCTGATGCCCAGCTAAGCCGTGATGTTTGCACGGAAGGGACTGATACAGGCGATACCAAATCTCCCTAGTACCAGGCGGGGCCAGGGCTCGTTCCATAAGCGCCCCTTGCAGAACGAGCTCCCACCTCCATTACAGAGGACCCAGTAAGCAGATGGAGTTTCGAGACCGTTCGACAGTCTAGTATAAACCGACAGAGCACTGTGGGTTTTATTCCGGGCTCAACAAGCGAGAAAGGGCACCCTGAGGGAACAGGATTGTGCTTCCCGTCGCTATTTCGGCATATGACTTATAGGAGATAGATAGATAGATAGATAGATAGATAGATAGATAGATAGATAGATAGATAGATAGATAGATAGATAGATAGATAGATAGATTACAGAGATAGGATAGAGATAGAGATAGAGATAGAGAAAGAGAAAGAGATAGAGATAGAGATATGGATATGGATATATAGATATGGATATAAAAAAAGATATAGATATATATATAGTTTGTAGATATAAATGTAGATAAATATACACACCGAAGCCAATTGCTAGCCAAAAGAGCAAAAAGGCCAATACATACCGCGCCTATTCATGCATGTATGTATGAATGTATGAATGTATGTATATGTATGTATGTATGTATGTATGTACGTCTATGTCTATGTTATGTCATGTCATGTATGTACCCCGTGGTGAAGAGCGGCGTGGTGTATGTATGTATGTATGTCTATGTCTATGTTATGTCATGTATGTATGTACCCCGTGGTGAAGAGCGGCGTGGTGTATGTATGTATGTACGTCTATGTCTATGTTATGTCATGTCATGTATGTACCCCGTGGTGAAGAGCGGCGTGGTGTATGTATGTATGTACG
Source organism: Paulinella micropora (assembly GCA_019918135.1). Taxonomy (NCBI): domain Eukaryota; phylum Cercozoa; class Imbricatea; order Euglyphida; family Paulinellidae; genus Paulinella; species Paulinella micropora. Next base: position 341,020 of record WBZZ01005603.1, read on the forward strand.
TCTATGTCTATGTAATGTCATGTGATGTATGTACCCCGTGGTGAAGAGCGGTGTGGTGTATGCGTATGTACGTCTATGTCTATGTTATGTCATGTCATGTATGTACCCCGTGGTGAAGAGCGGCGTGGTGTATGTATGTATGTATGTACGTCTATGTCTATGTAATCTCATGTCATGTATGTACCCCGTGGTGAAGAGCGGCGTGGACGGAACATAGACATAGACGTACATACATACATACATACATACATAATGAACATACATACATACATACATACATACATATACATACATTCATACATGTCATGTCATGTATGTACCCCGTGGTGAAGAGCGGCATGGACGGCAGGTGAAGGACGCCACCTGAGAATGAATGTATGTATGTATGTATGTATGTATGGTTTGCTTTCAACTATGAGAGAGAGAGGGGGGGGGGGGGGGGGGGGGGGTTGGAGAGAGAGAGAGAGAGAGAAAGGAAGAGGAAGAGGAAGAGAGAGCGAGCGAGTGTGTGTGTGTGTGTGAGAGAGAGAGAGAGAGAGAGAGAGAGAGAGAGAGAGAGAGAGAGAGAGAGAGAGAGAGAGAGGGAGAGAGAGAGAGAGAGAATGAGAGAGAGAGAGAATGAGAGAGAGAGAAAGAGAGGAGAGAGAGAGAGAGAGAGAGAGACTGCAAGAGCTCCTCAAGTTGGCCCCGCCAATCGATCTGCGACATGCCGGCACCAGCAAAGAGACACACTAGACACAGAGGAGGTGAGGGTAGGAGGAGGAGGGGGGGGGGGGGGGGGGGAGGAGGAGGAGAGAATGGTGAGATCGATAAAGGAGAAAGAAGACAGCAGCGACAAATCAAAGGTCTCCTCTTTTCCATTTATGTCGTGTATACCTAGTTTTTGTGGCTTCAGGGGTGAATGAGCTGAAATTCAGCCCTGAACTTAGGGCTGAACTCAGCCCACAATACAAACAGACAGACAGACACAGACAGACAGACACAGACAGACAGACAGACACAGACAGACAGACAGACACAGACAGACAGACAGACACACAGAGACACAAACAAACACACACACACACACACACACACACACACACACAGACACGTTCTTCACGGCTGAAGATTTTTCTCAGCCCTGAAATGTAATTCAGCCCTACATTCACCCTGAAGCCAAAAGTGTACACACGAGAGAAAAAAGAGTTCTCATAATGTTGGTCTTTCTTTTTATATGTCTTTCTATGTGTCTTTCTATGTGTCTTTCTGTTTGTCTGTGTGTTTTTCCATGTGTTTTTCTGGGTGTTTTCTGTATTTCTGTCTGTGTGTGTGAGTACTTGTGTGTGTGTATTTATGTATGTGTGTGTGTTGTGTGTGTGTTGTGTGTGTGTGTGTTGTGTGTGTGTGTGTGTGTGTGTGTGTGTGTGTGTGTGTGTGTGTGTGTGTGTGTGTGTGTGTGTGCATATCAGCCATGAGTTCAGGACTGAATTCAGCCCTGAATGTAGGGCTCAATGATTACATTTCAGGGCTGAGAAAGAACAATCTTCAGCCGTGAAGAACATATCAGCCATGAGTTCAGACTGACTTCAGCTCACTCCTGAATTCAGCCTGAACAATAGCCACGAAAAAGACTTGTCCTTCCATGTGGACATATTGCACAAGGCCGGCCCAGACAGCGCCCGAAACCGCGTTTTTATCGCACAAGGTGGCTCGGCCCGACCAGTCCGGCCATTTTTCTTTAAACTGGTTACCTCCAGAAGTTGTTCTCCACGGGTTGTTGGCTTCTTGACGCTCTCTTCCTTTTCAAGCCTTAATTTTGCTTGCCCTCATATTTTTACGTATGCATGAATGATGCATGGTGTAAGGTTGTTGCTGCTGCTGCTGCTGCGCTAGCGTCGTCTTCGGGCGTCGTCGTCGTCGCTGTTGTTGTTGTTGTTGTTGTTGTTGTTGTTGTTGTTGTTGTTGTTGTTGTTGTTGTTGTTGTTGTTGTTGTTGTTATTGTTGTTGTTGTTGTTGTTGTTGTTGTTATTGTTGTTATTGTTGTTGTTGTTGTTGTTGTTGTTGTTGTTGTTGATGATGATGTTGTTGTTGTTGTTGTTGTTGTTGTTGTTGTTGTTGTTGTTGTTGTTGTTGTTGTTGTTGTTGTAAAATTTAATGGTAATAATACAACGGTTGCAGAGCAATCTAATTAATATTAATCAATATTAACTAAACCAGTGGCAAGTTGGTGTATGGCTTTCGATCGTATGTGTATACCAGTACTTATACCCCCAGATATACGCCACTCCCAGAAAAAAACCCAGTCATCTCGTGCCGATTCGAGACGCCAGAGCTTGCACACTGCACTATAAGATCCAGAGGCTCAAAAACAAAAAATATAGAAAGAGGAAGAGAGAGCCAGAGGACGTGCACTATAGTGGTCAACAACAGGGGAGGGAGAGGAGGAAAACAAGTGAGAGAGGCAGGCAAGAACGAGGAGAACTAGCCTATCAAGAAGGAGAAGAGGAAGACAAAGAAGGGAGAGGAAGGAGGAGTAGAGACTCGCCAAGACCATGAGAGCAGTGTCTGAGCAAAAAGGTAGATGCTTACGCGCGATACTAAAACATAGTATGGGGTAGGCAAACACCAGCAAATAGTCACATGCGCTTGAGGCCGAAGGAGAGAGCTGTATAGAAAACCTTCAAGCCAGAGAAAGCGACACAAGGTAGCCTAGCATACGCGCAAGTTGTGGACGCCCGCCCCATGACCACAAGGTAACCTGCAATGGCCATGGGCCCGACCTGTGGACCTAGGACTAAGAACCCGTGCAAGAGAGTCAGGGGAGAAAGGGAGAAAGCCCAATCATCTGGCCAACGGAAGGGAGGACGGCGAGAGAGGGAGCACCCCCTAGCACGCTAACTGGGTCGGGAAGGCATGAGAGGCAGTTGTTGTTGTTGTTGTTGTTGTTGTTGTTAGATCTGTTGTTGTTGTTTTTAGATATGTTGTTGTTGTTGTTGTTGTTGTTAGACTGTTGTTGTTGTTGTTGTTGTTGTAAAATTTAATGATAATAATACAACAGTTGCAGAACAATCTACTTAATATTAATAATAATATTAACTAAATCAGTGGCAAGTTGGTGTGTGGCTTTCGGCTCGTATGTGTATACCCCCATATATACGCCACTTCCAGATAATAATCTAGTCATCCCGTGCCATTCGAGACGCCAGAGCTTGCTCACTGCAATATATGATCCAGAGGCTCAAAACAATAAATATAGACAGAGGAAAAGGGAGCCAAAGGACGTGCACTATAGTGGCCAACAACAGGGGAGAGAGAGGAGGAAAGTCGGTGAGGGAGGCAGACAAGAACGAGGAGAACTAGCCTACCCAGAAGGAGAAGAGGAAGACAGAGAGGGGAGAGGAAGGAGGAGTAGAGACTCGCCGAGACTATGAGAACAGTGTTCGAGCAAAAAGTTAGATGCTCACGCGCGATACTAAAACATAGTATGGGGTAGGCAAACACCAGCAATTAGTCACAAGCGCTGGAGGCCGAATGGTAGAACCGTAAAGAAAACCTTCAGAGCCAGAGTAAGCGACACAAAGTAGCATAGCCTACCATACGCACAAGTGGTGGACGCCCGCCCCATGGCCACAAGGTAACCTGTGATGGCCATGGGCCCGACCTGTGAATCCAGGACTAAGTACCTGTGCAAGAGGGTCAGGAAGGATAGGGAGAGTTAGGCCCTAACATCTGGCCTAAGGAAGGGAAGACAGCGAGAGAAGGTGCACCCCCTGGCACGCTAACTGGGTTGTTGTTGCTGTTGTTGTTGTTGTTGTTGTTGTTGTTGTTTATGTTCAATTTAATAATAATAATAAAACTTAAACAAAGTATTTAAAATGCGAGAGTGTTGTTGTTGTTGTTGTTGTTGTTGTTCAATTTAATAATAATAAAACTTAAACAAAGTATTTAAAATGCAAGATGGCGTGTGGCTACGGCCTTCAATTTCCACTTTCATCCCCG